>JAGVSQ010005355.1:1650-17849 GCA_022683975.1 Rhyacophila evoluta
AAAATTATAATTTAATGAAAGATAAAAAAAGTTTGCATTACAAAAGTAATTTAACCACGAAGTTGTTATTATTGTAGGCATATAAATCTAGCAGGCAATTAAAATATGGTTAAACCATTTAGTTTGAGATGAATTAAAAGGTATTTTTTATCGTCAAGGTGAAACCTCAATATTTACTCCAAAAGATCAATCAGTCAATTATATTAACCGAAATTTAAGGAAAAATTCTCGGCAAAAAGCTTCAAGAAGAAAACTTCTCAACTCAATCAGATCACTACAATGATAAAAGAAACTTATAAAAACGCCACCTGAGATAGATATTACAATTTCAAAAACTGAGGCTTAAAAAGCGAAAAAACCTAGCAATTCTATTTCCTCTGTCTACTACGAACAGAAACATTTATGCTAGAGGTCGTGCGGAGAGTCGGCCGAAAAAAAAGTAAAATATATATTTGTAGCGAGGACGTGATACAAAAGTTATTCGTTAAATTGTATGGCAGAGTAAAACACGTGTTTTTCATGCCAAGAAGACGCGATTGTCTTGGGCAGTTTTCGCAGTATGATAGAAAGCGGCAGATCTTGAACAACAATTTCAAATATGGCACACGGTATTTGACAGCGATAGCACATTTTCGTTTTTCTTTTGGCCAACAAACTCATTTTGGATCGCGTTGAGTTTAATTTCTGCACACATAATTCTCTGTCTTTGAGATCACATTTTGACCTATATGAATAATAGGTTCAAATAAAATAACAAATACTTCGTCTCGTGTAACGTCTATTATATATTTAGATAAATTATGTTTAAGCCATCATATAAATAAGAGATTGTGGTACATATTTTTTGCATTTCTATCTAGTCAAATACATATATCAACAATTTATTTTTGATCAATTCGCATTTTGAATTTTTAGGAAATTGTAAGTTATATTTACTAATTGATGATACATATTTTTTTGTATACCGCGTTTGCTCTCAAAGTGGAGCATATAGGCTTACATAGTGTAAATATATCTACTCCGAAAGTAGAGTATATGAATCTCAGCAATGTGAAGACGTCTTGACGGTTTATTTTTCACGTGAATCGTTTGTCAGACAATTGCTCAACCCAATAGATATCCAGTCCTGTTTTTTGGATATGTCAAAATCCAACAGATGGGGAATCATATCCGGTAGCGTAGTTGGTGGCGTGCGCGTCTAGCGATCCGGGGAATGCGGGTTTGATCCACCATTTGTCGGATTTCAAAATATCCGACAAATACAAGACTGGATGATCATTGGGTTGAATGATTGTGTGACAAAAAATTCTCGTGAAAAATAATCTGTCAAAACCTCTTCACATTGCAGAGATCCATATACTCTTCTTTCGAAGTGGATATCTTTACGGCGTCTAGATCCATATGTTCCATGTTGGGAGGGAACATGTTTAAAAACAAAAGTATAAATGGAATTTTCAAATTCATTATGTTGGCTAGGGATAAATTCAATAGAACGTTACTCACATACGAGTATATTTGAAAATAAACTTCTTTGATAAAAATAATGAAATATTTTAAATTTGAATTTTATTCTCATATTAACAAAAAAAGTTCACGTAATAGTTTTTCGCCCTGTATATAAAGCTTTGAAATAGCTCACTATTTGCTTTGAAATAGAATTTATTGGTAAAAAAAATAATACTAGATAATAATATAAAATTGCCTTTTCGAATCTAATAGCACTCTATACTTTACAATTTCACTTAAAAATAAAATTGAAACTTGTAAACTGGAACAAATTTAGAGTTAAGTGGAAAATTTTCTTTTACTGGTTATTTTTTGACGTAAATTTCAAAAGCGATGAGTCTGCCATTGAATTCCTTTGTCTTATATTGTTATAAGTAAATCATTTTTAGTTTGAAAAGATTTCCGAGTTGACGTTGAGAGTTGATACTATCATATTAATTGCGTAACTTGTGGGTTTTTTATTTTTTTCTTAAAAAATTAAAAATGTTTAATTAAACCGCTAAAATTAGTATCTTCAGCTTCTGACGTATTAATAACACCTCTTCTTCTAAGTTAAAAATATTAAATTGAATTATTCTTTCAAATAAATAACTTTTAGAAAATGAATAATTGTATTATGAAGATAATGTCGTTTTGTTAAATAAGTCGTCTAGTTACTATTTACCATAAGTGCACTTTGGTAAAATTTTGGCAAATCGTTTTCTTTTTGTTTGCTAAATTCCAATTTTCAATTATTATTTCGGCTGTTTTTGAATTACCGTTTAATCCTTACTTTTTTTTCCGTTATAATTAAATAGTTTTTATTTATTATAATATTGTGCAAATAGTATAATAAATGGTTACCCTATCAGAGATAAAATGCTCGTAAGTTGTATACTACAAATAAGATTTTGGTTTTCATTTTAAAGACTTGGGTTATTTCCTCAGAGAATCGTCGAGCTTCTTATACTGTATAATGAGTAGAATTTACATATCGTCGTATTACTGGTAAAAGACGTTAAAGTAAAAAGTGAATATAGAAAATATAAACATTATACCTTAAAAAATTGTCATAAAATGTATTTAACATAGACACGCAAACGTTAAAACTCGATTACTTCAAACTCACTTTTTCACTTTAACGTCTTTTGCTAGCAATTCAACAATATATACTATAAGTTTATCCATATTTTTAAAGATTTTATAGAATTTCAGTTAAAATTTAGAAAACTTGCAGGATATTTATTACTCAATAGATTGTAATTTAAAAACCGTCAATGATGTTATTTTGTAGATAAACAATATTTTTTGATTAACATTATCATACTATTATAAATTATTTCA
Source organism: Rhyacophila evoluta (assembly GCA_022683975.1). NCBI lineage: Eukaryota > Metazoa > Arthropoda > Insecta > Trichoptera > Rhyacophilidae > Rhyacophila > Rhyacophila evoluta. Next base: position 4,480 of record JAGVSQ010005355.1, read on the forward strand.
TTGCTTATTTAAAAACAATTACTAATTAATGACACGCACACTACACAATAATAAAAACACTACAGAAGTTGATTCTATATGTCAACATATATAAACAACTACTGTTATAAACATCAGCTATATTTGTTGACAGCCAAAATACATAAGTAAATAATAAATATAACTATTGATGAAATATTTTTATTTGACCGCCGTAAAATATACTCGTTTTTGTGCCATAATCGATCCTAAAGTGGAGCACATGGGTCTACACAGTGCGAAGATATCCACTCCAAAAGTTTAGTACTCGGATCTCCGCAATGTGAAAACGTATTGAATGATAAATTTTTTACGATACTTGTTTGTCAGACAGTTGCTCAATCCAATGGACATCTAGTCCTAAATTTTTGAATTTTGAAAAATTCAATAGATGTGTAAATCGAATCTAAATTACATGGATTACTAAGCGTGGATGCTTAACTTTACGCTATTGAGAAGAATTTATACAGTAGATATTTCATTAATTAGTTTTTATGCTCTGAGTGGAAATTTTGACGAAAAAAGAAGCTGCAAATAATAACTTTTACTTATTAAGATATATGAATAACGTACGTATTATTATCTCATCTAAAATGAATGATGATTACACATTTAAATTAATTAACTTCATTGATAAACAGTGGGCCTTTCGTTGTGTATTCAGAATGATAGACAATCTGTAGCGAGGTGTGCTAACGAAAGCTTTTGGAACATATGCCACTCTTCTGTTATTAGAGTTTCCTTGAAACACTTGTTTATGTCTTTGCTAAGATAAGCTTTCGATCTGGCGCAGGAAAATGGAAACCGTCTAAGCTCACAGGCAGACGTTTTCATATACATCGATATCGAATCTTCACGTTGCTGTATATCAAGAGCGTATCGATGCCTTGGCATATATGAAATGAACACAGGATGCTTTTCGTATGATGGAATGTCTTAAAATATTACTTTCTGGGGGGTTGATATTATATTAGGTTATATCAGAAGCGGCAAAAATGTTTTACGTGACGAATAGGTATATGAAAATCTTCAACCTACGCGAGAAATGGCTATAAGTTGGAGTATATTTATTTTTTCTCTATATAGTAAACAAGTTTACTCGTAATATGTGTTTTAGGGTTGAAAATCTTTGATTATAAATAGAAAACATATTTTTCATCTTAGATTTACGTTTGATACATTAAAAATGTATAAATATAATATTTTAGTTTGTATTAATTTCTATTATTTATTTATAATATTGTAAACTCACATAAATACAAGCAAACTATTAAGCTGATCAAGCTTTTTCATTAATGTTTCTAAAAGAAGCATATTCTAAAATATTTTAGTTGGCTAATTCTTGAAAGTCTTGAGATTTATTTTTGCAACCATAATTCTTTGATAATAGTCATTAATACTATTGATGATGATAATCAATAAATAAATTTAAACACCTAATAAACATTATCTAGAGGAATTTCATGTTTTTCATAAGTAGTGCATGGTGCAATAACTTTTAATGATGTGTTAGTTATAATGTACACAGTGATAAAACGACTTCTAGTAGTTCTTGTAATACCCAATATCATTGTTATAAATGTATAAAGTTGAAATTGAATATTTATATAAGCGTATTAAATATTATTCCAGAGATTTTAAGTTTCATACTCATAATAAAATTTGATACTTGTACTTTAAACTGAACGTAAAAAGCTTATGTTACAAGATAACTTAACACGAATGTTTGTCGTTATTCTATGTTAGATATTATTTTACTAAACTGAAAGGAACAAAGCGATCCAATGTTGGTTTTTTTACCATGTTTGCTCAGAAAGTGAAGCATGTGGATCTACACAGTGTGTAGATATACACTCTGGAAGTATCTGCGTATTGTGAAGACATGTCTTGATAAATTATTTTTCAAGAAAAATGTTTGTAAAACAATTGCTCAGCCAAATTTACATCCAATTGTGCATTTTTATTTTTTAAATAATAATTTTGGAATAAAACGCGCATTTTCCAAATTACGAGGCACGCACGTTAACTTTTACGCTACCAAGGAAAACAGTTAAGCTACTATTACATGTTGGTTTTATAAAATAATAGTTTGTACCATTTTTGCAAAGTCTTAGTTTCATGAACTGTATCAAAATATACATTAAAAATAACGAACCGTTTTCCAGACTAGGCTATGGAGCTTGAACCCGCAATTTAAGAAATTGAAATGTATCGAGATAATTTCTCTTCTACACGATGGCCGGCAAAAAGTCTTTTATTACTTTACCCTTTCACGCTCCACTATTGAAGTATATAGCAACAACGAGATTGCTCTATTTCGTACAGCCTGAAGTCTACTAAAGCGGACTTGTGAAGGGTTAGAATACGAAATAGTTCCCTTATACTTAATCTGTACTAATTAAACTACGAGAACAATTATATGGTTAACGTGTAAGACTTTAAATTTCTTTCATAAAATAAATGTTTCCGCAAAAAACATGTCTGATTTTCTTAACACTCAGTTTAAAAAGATAATTTTGAGCAAAGTGTGTTTGAAAGTACACTGCCACTTGCACACGAATGCACTTATCAGCTATTCGCAGTCTTCTTGTATTTCTACATATTTAAAGTGTGAAGCTAAAACAGTTCTCCTGTAAAATTAAAATACTTTAATAAACTTGAAGATATGACCTAATTAGTGGAATCGATATATCAATATTAGTTATCTTGTGTTAATCAACAATTATAATAAAAAAAACGACATGAAAATAGTGTTATTCAATCGATAATTAGTAATTATAACTAATGTTGGAGAGACTCAAATCTGAACTGAGAGTGTTTATTTGTTTCTTTATTTCTCCTTCTGAAGTTTGTAAAACGGAAACAATGAAATAACAGTGTAATAATATAGTAATTTTTTTAAGACACAGTCACCGGATTTTTATGATCGTTCATGCATACGTGCGCAAGTTTGCATGAGCGTGTGTAGCCCCCTTAAGAAATTATTGTTGGATAACTCTAGTCATCAATAGTATCATATAACCTCTGAAGGATTTATAGTGAATATCGAATATAACAAAGAACAGAAAAATGAATACTCTGTGAATAATGTTAATAATGTAAATTTTATTAGGGGTGACGTTTGAATATGTATATTTAATAAATAGTAGTTAACATATAACATATGGTCACATTATATTTATGACTGTGTATGCATACGTGTACAAATTTGTGGAGCCCCTTTATTTAATACGTTCCATATGTATATGTAACTATACAAATTCTTTAGCATTAAGCAAAAAATATATTTCGAAATATCGAAAAATATTGTATTTTTATCCAAGAAAGTTTAACGAGTAGGTTGAACATGTTCTTTCCCAAGACTTTATAAAATAAGTTTCGTCAAAACTCAGTCTCATCCATGAAATACATTGAAATTAGAAGCGATTTCGTTAAGGCATATATGAATATGTATAATATAAAATTCATCGTTGTATATCAACCGACATTATACAAAAATAAAATTACCTGAATAATCAATAATTATAAGGAGCGTATTAAATAAGCTCACTTGAAATATTCCAATATTAATATAGACGGAAGTTCTTGTGTCATTATTACTGTAATTAACGATAAAGATAGATTTCATGGCATGTAATTATGAAATGTCTTTGTTTTTTGTGAATATACATGGTATATTTATATGTATTGATCGTGTTTTAAAAATAGTTACAGTATAGTCCATTTTGATTTTATAAGTGAATCTTGTCTTATGTTTGTATTTTATATTTATATATCTGGGGACGAATTGAGTGTTGGAGGAAACGTAAGTAAGTGCAACAGGAATTGCTGCCATCTTATTAACATGCAAATTGCATTAAAAACGCAATCTCGAGCGTTTAAGAAATAAAAACTTTGCTGACGGCCTTTCGAAAAACTGGGACAAGAACCGTTTAAAATTTAAAACTACACTATTACATTACGTATGTGTCTAGAAAAATGATTTTGTAAAAACAAAAATATAACCAATATAAATATACTCCGCAGTTTTTAATTGTTCTTATTAAAAAGGGGACGATTTTTTCATATAAAAATTAAAATCAAATCGGAATTATGATTCCAACCTTTTATGATAAATCCACTCCAAATTTGCGGTGAATAAATCTCGATAGTATGAAAACTTATTTTGATAGATCGTTTTTCATGAAAAATAGGTTGTCGATAAATCCCTTGATTCATCGGGCATTGAGTATTTTTTCAGCTTTTTAGTTTAGAAAGATATGCAGCTGTGATATTTGTGTTCACAACATCCGGTGGTATCGAAACGTTTGCGTTGGAAAATTTATTGTTATAGCCATATGTTATAATTATTATATTATATTTTATATAAAAATGTTTTCAACTCTTATTCTTCAATAGAAATCATTACAGCCTTATAAATATTCATGGTGTGGATTGTCGTCAACTTCAGACTGATATAGATAATATATTAGACTGGGGTAGGCGTAACAAACTGGAATTCAATATTAGTAAATGCAATATTTTATCGTTTACTAGAGCTTGGAAAACACTATTTTTCCGATACACAATGAGTGGCATAGTTCTTTCAAGGGTTTCATTAAGGGATCTTGGAACTGTGTTTTAGAGTAGCCTTTCATTTAAAAATCATTTTGTTGCCACTTGTAGTAAGGCACTTCAAACACTAGGTTTCGTTTTACATGCGTCCAGAATTTTTTCAGATGTTACAATACTCAAAACTTTGTATAATTCATAAGTTTGAAGCAGGTTAGAGACTGGATCGGTTGTTTGGACCCCGAATCCGTTGAAATACCACCTTATGGGGAGAGGATTCAGAAGAAATTTCTAAGACTTCTGTACCTGCGGGTGTATGGATACTCTCCATGGCCTTCATGGCTCCAACTGCTTTCATTTTAGGAAAAATAAATAAATTATAGATTGCATTTAAGTTATTTATGTCATCAATAAAAAAACTTATTTCATCAGTAATACCCAATATAACATATACATACTATAAATTTTAACTCTGAGAAAAAAAAGCCTAAACGCCTTAATGTAATTTTTTTATACCATGTTCGCACCCAAAGTGGAGTATATGAATCTTTGCAATGTGAAGACGTCTTGACAGATTACTTTTCACGCGAATCGTTTGTCAGACAATTGCTCAACCCAATGGGCATCCAGTCCTGCATTTTCAGATTTTTAAAATCTTAAGAAATGGGGAATCGAATCCGCATTCTCAAACCACGCTACCGGACAGACAATTATAGTGAAGGATTATAAAACAAGGTTTTATCTGTTTATTACAGTATAAACAATTATAAACATAACCTTGCAAGTTGCATAAAAAATAACTTATACACTTTGGTTTCTTAAGTAATAAGCATCAATAACACTGCATAAAAAATACTCATATTTCTCAATCTGTGGGGAATCTTGTTAAGTTGATCGAATGCTCTTGATACATATTTTCCACAAAGACTGCGCTAACGGAATGACATTAGGTCTTGTTCCTTTGTTGGTAGGGAAAAAAATAATATGATTAATGACGTCTTGTCCGCTGAACATCGTTTCGTCACCCCTGCATAGCATAAAGCAGGTCTCGGAAACAATTGAGTTAAGGGCCGATGTTGTCGACTGTAATTTGGGGGGATTGATTTGATAAAAGGCAGTCCTACGCAGAAAATCTTTTATTTGATTTATAATTGTGACTTTATAAAAGTTATTGTCGGATCTTTTCCTAATTCTTCAAAATGTCAACAAAAACTGGAAATATTTTGCAGTGTGGTAATTTTAAAACAGTACGACCACATAAAATTTTCTACCCCTGATATTACATTAAAAAAAATATAAAATATGTAGTAAGTGAATAAATAATTTTACTTCGTTATTTTCAAAACTTTGACTAGATATATTGTCCACTGACTGCTAAAACCTTCTATCTAAAACAAATACCAAAACTTTTTTACGGTCATTTGTTAGAAAATACTTGTTAAAACTATTCTAGTAGTTAATTGTAATTATAATATATATCTCAATGGATTTACGAGCATTTCTCATGTCATGGTTTTAATTATTTTCTAATAAATATCGTTAAAAATGTTTTCGTAAAGTTTTGAGATGGGAGGTCTCAGCAGAAAAAGGAAAATGTATGGAATGTCGTATTCATTAAAATTAAAAGCAGAACAAATTGAAAACAATATATAAACGATGATTGTATATATACAATAATCTGCGAAAAAATTCAGCACATGTGAGGTAATTATTTTTAAAACTGTGCTTAGATCTTAAGAATATTATTAAACCTATTTAAAGTCATTATGTCTCCATGCTAATGTAGAGATTTACGTACACGCGTTTTAGTGATAGTATGCTCCACGTGGAGTGTAGATAAGGTAATAAAAACAGTGAAAATTAAAGTTTAGTTAATTTATAATAAAAATAATTTTTAAAATATTCATATCTACGTTATGTTAGTTTTTATGAAAATAACATAAAGAAATATTTATCTGAACGACTCCTTTCTTTCTAAAATATTAATAAATATTTAATTTCGTAAAACTCTTCCATTTTGGTAATTTATCAAATTCATTTAATAAAATATTGTGATATGTTTATAAGTTTTATTATTTTCTAATGTGAGTGAAATATTTCAAATAACTAAACTTATAAAGTGTTACTTATCAAATATTCTGTAAAGTACTATTTAAGATAAGACCTTTAACTCTACGGATGAAGAGAAAGTATTTTGTTTTCTTTGATAGTGTAAAATCAAATTGGAGAATTTTGAAAGGTCAACTATTTAAATTCTTTCTAATCTTATATAATATTATATAAATTTAAGTTATGGTAATGTTATTTTCCAAACGTCGGCCTAGATCAAATTTGTTTTAATGGAGTATAACATAAACTAACATCACAAAAACGCTAATAAATAGCACTACTGTGACGTTATATGTTTATTTTATTAAGTTATTACGTATACCTATTTATTTTATTAAGTTATTACGTATATACTCTTTATTTATGTCTAAATAGTTTATTTTCTCACTATAACAAAAAATAATCTGAATTTACCGGCGGGATTTCCTTTAGAACCCATTGGGTATCGATGTTTACTTAACGAAATATCACTTTTAATCATTGACATGAAGTCATAAGTTCTATTTATTAAAGCTTTGCTCGCATACAATATCAATTTATTTTAGATAACAAAACTGGGGCTGGTACTAGGATGTTATCCATTTTTTTAAAGCTTGTGCGAATATTTCCTTCTTTTTTCTACTACAGTTTCTTATAAAGTGGAGCGTATAAACATCATTTGGTACCTTCAAGATCTCTTGCGATACGCCAATCGCTTTGTCAATTCTTAAGTTAGGTAAGTGTCCCTTAGTTTAGAACTCAGAGCTCTGAAATTCTTATAGCTGAAACAAAGGTGAGTATTATCAAGGATATGTTAAGGTATTCACAACTCGCATCGTACATACTCGTAGTCATACATTTTAGTATAACTTTGAACGTAAAGGAAACCTTCCTGGTCTACAAACTTATATCCAAGATTTTTATGAAAAAAAATTAATTAATCTCTAGTAAACGATGCACGTAAATACAAAGACTTGTTAAATGAATATAAAACCAAAAAAATCAATTTGAAAAATCGTTTTGAATTTAGAATTAAAAATTAAAATTATTTTCTAATCCCTATTATCTATCAGTGTAATGGTTTAAAACAACCATTTATGAATATTATATTTTATTTATGCGTATGGTTAACTATCTCTGATACGCCTGATTTGAAAAAGTTTACTGTATAATAAATCAGTGCTTACAAATAAGAGATTTTTATTAATTCGTAGTGAAGCATTTTAAAAACATTATATGATTCATTGAATTATTCCATTCAATGTCATTAAAAGAATGTTAAACTCATAATAAATGTATGGTCTACTAATCTTTATAGCAATCATTATGTATTTATTCCTTATTATTTTAATCATATTTCATTTCATGAACAGATGTTGACAATTATCTCAAATATATTGAAATATAAAAAAAAATTAGAAGAACGCTTAAATAAATTTTATAATCTATATTTTTATCTATTGCTATATTTTGTTCAAATTTAAACATAAGTTAGTGATATTTTTATTAAAACAATTAAATAATTTTACAATATATCGACTGTGGAAAGGAAAACCGATGTAACCCACACAAACCAAATTTTACAGGAGGCACAAAAATCACATATATTGATTTTGGGGCAGTCAAAATATTAAATAGACTCACCTTAAAGTGCACAAAACTTTAAATTGGTATTTTATTAAATTGTTTGGTAATGAATTGAATAAGAAAAATAAATACAATCGATGTAGTGGAGAACCCTTTTCCTGTTCATTTATTTGAGAGGCAATCCTTTTTTTAAACTTAAAGTAAAATTTAGATACTAATTCGGCATTTACATCCTACATTATTTTGATAGAATATATATTAAGTTGTATACATTGTGGTTATTGAAAAAAGCTTAGGGTTACGTCCTTTTTCCTTTCGACAGTTGATGGAAATAACTAAATCAACTTGCTGGGTCACATAAAAATACTTTACCAGATTTCTATATGCTGTAATTTTTTAATTCGTCATGTATCAATAAATAATCAGTTTATCGGTCAAAAGTATGAATTTAAGTAACGCAAAAATTACGTAAGCCTTAAAAGAAAGAAAAATTTGCATGTAATAATATTTATTGGATTTTTTTTTCAAACTATGACAGTTTTCATTGTATTTCGAATTTGACAATATACCAACAATTTAATTAAATTCATTTAACTACGAAATAAATTTATAACATTTTACTAACATGTATATATTACTCTCTTACTTTCCCACTCAAACCACCACCCTAGCATGTTAGCGCATACATAAAAAAACAAACATAAATTATGCACATATATGTATGAATTTTGTGGTAAAGCCATACGTACGTGGGCAGGTAAATTTACAATCTTCATTCATCAAAGGTCATATTATTAACAAGATATATATTGTAATATTATATTATTATTTTCACCGAATAATCATATTTTTACTCCGTGTTGTCTGCTCTTTCTATTTATGGTATACCGTATTAACGTTTTGTTCTTTTCGAGCACATAATTACTAATTTCATTTTCAGAAAAATATCACACTGTCCGAGATTAAAATTATTTAATCTCAATTTTATTATTTAAATTCTAGCATTCTTACAATTTCTATTTTTGAACATAATGTTTAAAATAGTCTAGTGTAAATACATTATAATACAGACTATTTTTAATGAGCTATGTGTTATTGATTAATATTTTTGACTGATGGTGCTCGATGGAAATTGATTTTAAATTCTAAATTATTTAAAACTGGTATATGTCAGATCACTGTTGGCGACCCAGGTTTTGCCTTTCGGCATCTTCAGGCTATATTAAGTGTGAGCAGTGAGCAAACATATAACATACTAACAATAAATCCTAGTGTAACTTACTATATTTAGTATTAAATCGGTAAATATTATTTTTGAAAATAAAATTAGGGGTATTAAAAAAGAACAACAAAAATATCCTTAATCCATTGGAATTAACCTATTTAATTATATGTATAAAAAAGAACCAAAAAAAAATAAAAATATCATCTATTAGATTTAACCTCTTTAATTATAATGACAATCATTAGGAGATATAACGATACTTAATCAATTATAAAATAACCTGTTATACATACGTTTGCTAATAAGTTATTGGATATAGCAATGCACTATTGGGGAACATTAGCTGATCATTCAATAATAGAAGATTCAATAGCCGTGCTCGATTGATCTCCAAAATTTGTTGATAGAACAGTTTGTGTTCCCCTGCATGTGTTATTGGCATATATTACAAGCCATGTATTTTAAATTAAAGTTATTATTTGTGGAATTTCCATTGAAAACGATTAATAGAAGTTATAATTGTTACGTTCACTATTTTTACTATTCAAAATGAATTATTACGGTGGCTTATTATTTCATGTACAATTATTGTTACACGACACGTGTCATAAAACATAATTAATTAGTAAGTCGATGTGACGCCAGGTAATGGCGTATTAAATTTAATTATGTGATGATATTTTTAAACGTCACTCTAGGGATACAATTTTAAAATCATTTGTTTTAATGACTATAATTTCAAAGAAAAACACAGTTGCTGCCATATAATATGTTACATTAGTAGATATAGAAAAATATTATTTCGTGAGTAAATAATGCCGAATATTTATCATTTTAAATGTCTTGTTCAATTTTACAAGCTTTAAATTAGTAGCAAATGGATTTGACAGAGCAAGACTTTTTCTTCATGGAATTTTTGGCATAATTATAGATAATCAATTAGTCAGTTCATTGAATGGTGAATAATTTTCAGTCAAAAATATTAAATTAGACATAAATATTGTATTTAAATCTTTAAATAAAATTATCTTGAATCTCGATAATCTAAATATATTTTAACAAGTAATTTTTAAGCCAGGAATAGGCAAACTTTCTGAATGATGAACAACATTAGAAATTCAAAACAAGCACAGGGCTGCAAATACAATAATACTATTTTTAGATATAAATTATTTATTCTCTTACAGCAATCAATTTAATAGGAAAAATGGAATCGTTTTAAAACATTGAAGATTTTTAAAACTGTTTGTAAGCTTTCATTGGTGGTGTTTGATTATAAAGAAGTTTTACTGAAATTCATAATTGAAATCGTTTTTTACATACATGACGTTTTTCCAGATTTTTTTTTAAGTTGGTTGAATTTACAGTTTAATATAAGCTTGCTTACTTACTTCATCACTCTCGTTGTAAGGTTCGTAAAACGGAAACAATAAAATGAAAGTATAATAATATGGTAGATTCTTCAACACATCGTCATCGTATTTGTATGACTGTTCTTGTATACCTGCGCAAGTTTGCATGAGCAGGTGTGGACCCCATAAGACATTATTGTTAGGCAACTGTAGGCTTCAATAGTATCATATAAGCACTGAAGCATTTACAATGAACATTTCATATAACAGATAATAGAACAATTGATACGCTCTTTGAATAATGTGATATTGATGTTTATTTTTTTAATTTACACTCCGGGTTTCAATGATTCAACATGTATCTAATTTATATGAATCGATAAGAGTCAATACTCAAAATATAGTATACATATCATATTGTGGTTCTATACTGTAAAAGATTCATTTGACAATAAAACAAGAAAAGTATTTTACTTAAGTTTATCATGCTATATATTTTTATGTTTACGAAAAATGTGTTTACCTCGTAAAAATGTTTATATAAAGTACGTACCCAGTAGTTTTTCATAAACATTTGTGAGACACATTTCGGTTAAAAGAAAAATTTCGTATCTAATATAAACATCGTGCTACGAAATTGCACCAAGTTTTTCCGGGAAAAAAACCCGTTCATAAAAATATCACGTCATTTTGTATACAACAGGTTGCTTTAATAAACACAAAACCATTTTTTTCCCTCCCACAAATCACAATACGTGGAGAATCCACTGGCAAACGTGACGCACAAAATGTCCCATTGCCATTTCCATGACAACAAAAAACACCGTCAGGGGTACAAAAGAAAATATAAGATTCTTTCAATTATCTAAAAAAGCCTTAAAAATTATATTCACAATTTCTCTCCAAGTACTATACAACATTTCATTACCAACCAACGTTTTTACAGATTCAAAAACACTCTGTGACAGAAAAATAACAGCTCTCTAAGATTTTACAGTCTTAAATATGTTACTAGCAAAACTGTGATACTCCTACAATGTATATTCGTGTGTCGTACTTAATATTATAGTATAAACATGTCACATTTGTGATTCAATTAAGCTTAGAATCTGTTCACTGTACAATCACCTGTTATTTTATATCTTCATTGACGTGATATCAACGGTCATATTTTTATTACATATTACACACTTATTGCAATAGACACATTATTCTCAAAACTTATTTGCCTTTTCTTTTAAATATGTTTATCTATGTTATTACGGCTTTACGATGGTATGACTTCGTTCAAAACGAGGAGATAAGAAAACGGCCAGGTAGCCACTATTTACTGACAAAGTAAATCTTCAACGCTGATCCTGGCTTGACCACATATTGCGGATGCCTAATAGCCCAAGCCTGACCTGCCTATTTTTAAGCCAATTGGTATTCAGCGTTCCGGAAGGCCACTAAATATTTTTTATAGAATATATTCGGTGGAATTACAGGATGGAGGTATGACCTGGGAGGGCGCAATAATATTGGCAGCAATTCTTGGAGGCGGCACATGGTATTCATATGCTCCATTTGAGCACCGGATATGAACGAAAAATAAGTAGAATATTTTTATGATTTACAACAGCAAGAATTATCTACCAAGAAGTAGACGTTACACTAGTAATACTTGTGTTTGGTTAGGTTATACATATTAAGCTACATTATATATTATATTCTTGTGGTTATACACATAAACAATCTGTTATAAGTCTCTTAACTTTGTAATAAATCTTTTTCAGTATTCATTATATTTAAAAAAGGTAATGTCTATTATTAACACATTAACACATTTATTACTAATTTAACTATACATGTTTTGTATCGTGAATAGTTATCATTCACACTTTAAACATTATAAATGAGATTGTTCACAAAACTTTGTTTCTAATATCAAAGCTGAGTCATGGAATATATTCTTTTTTTCACCACACCACACCCAAGCATATGGATCTACACGGTATGAAGATGTCAACTAAGAAAATAAAGAATATACTCTTGCAAGATGTCTTATTTTTTTACGAAGGTTGGCTGTCATCTAGTTGCTCAATATCTTGGAAATCTAGTCCTACATAGCTTTAAAGAAACTAGTAGCGGTGTACATCAAACCCATAACTTCCGGTCCTAAAGCACCGGGTAGGGGAAGATTCTTCTTCTTTTTCTTCTATATCCGTTTCCTTAGTGCAGTGTATTGACATAATATGTCACTTCCAACAATCCCCGTCACCTGCCAATAACATTACGTCCTCATTGATCATTCTTGAATTTTGTAGCCCCATCGAATACATTCAAATAAATTATGTGCTCAAAGCTGAAACTAAAAATAAATATTTGATTTATATTTTATAAGATGTGTATAATATGATAATTATGATTAATATGATATTATTTTAGTTGTATAGTTCCTATCTACCATAAGTGCACTTTTCGTCAAATTTGAACTAAATGTGAGGTTTTATTCGGTTCCATGACAACTGCACACATGAAAAGTGCTCACATGACATCTGCGCACACAT
>JAGVSQ010005356.1:0-17847 GCA_022683975.1 Rhyacophila evoluta
GAAATACAGTTTATTATAATGACTATGATACAATAACAATACAAAGAATATAAGATTATACAAATTAAATCACAATCATGGTTTTAGAAGTTCAAAAATATTTATTGTTTGGACAATCAGTTAACATTCTGAATGATTAGCACTCAAACTTGTGAGAAATTCAATCCTCTAAACTGAAGTCTTATTCAACGAAGTTACGATTTTAAACGAGTTCCTAAAGGGTCAATGTTACAAAAGTTTTCCATTTTTAATGCAGGTACATTAAAGGCCTAAAAGAAGTATACTTTTTTTATTTAAATGAAAAGTATGCTATATAGATAGATAAATATTTAGTAAATTTACGAGTCTAACTAATAAAGTAATAATTGTTACATATATATATATATATAGCGATAAGTATCCTATGAATACGTCACTATTACCAAACATGACATAATCACATTGTAGAATTCAGGGTTGAACCTAATGAGACTACTAATGGATAACTTCGCTCCAAATTAAAAGGCGTCCTGTTCTCTTATAGAACGAAACAGGCTTATAAAACAACTAATAAGACGATACCTAAGGCCAACCCTGATTTATTTTATGCATTATGTGAATGTTAAATTTTACAAATACTTTATAATTATCCATTACAGCTTTATATTCAAAACAAATGTTCAGACAATTTAATATATTAATTCACAATAACATAATACATTTAAGTATTGAATAATGATTATATAATAACTGTATTTTTAATTATGGATTGAGCATAGACCAGCCGCGAAGGTTTTGTTAAGAATAAATATTCATCTTGTAAATATACAATCCAGATTTCTCTTAAAAATTTGAAAAATATAACAGTTTATATAGGTATGTATATTATAAGAGAATCATTTATATAGTTTTAATGTAATTTTATAAATTCTTTCTTTTTTTTTTTTTTGACACATAGAGACTGACTAAATATGTAGTATGTTATTTAATAAATTGAGGTTGAATAATCGAATTACCTTTATAGATTTTACTAATGCTAATTTTATCACACATTCTAGCTACTTTCATATTTGACATTGAGTTTTATTTAAAATTACACATTTATACGGCGGAATATATTCATAAATCGTTTAATATTACATTACAACAACTATCCATTGTTTAAAGTAAAATGATATTTTAAAAATAAATCATGCATCAAAGTTAATCAAAAAATACTTTAATATAATATTGTGTTTCAAACACACTCACTATTAATAAGAACACATCAAGTTGTTATTTATACATGTTAGCGGTTTGTTTAAAAAAAATTCTAATACTGATAGCAATACTAATAATAAAACCACTTTAAATGATAATTATCAATGAATAACTTTGCTTCAAGACTGAATGTTTGTGGAAATGGAGGACATAAAGAAAACTTCTTAAATAACTAAGAATTATAAAGTGAATCTTATCTAATGCACTACTATTATTAGGCATTCAGATTAAACATGATATTGTTTAATATTTTTAATTCTTTGAAAATAAATCTATAGTTACAATTAGGTGGAATGAAATATAATGTCTAAGCAAATTATGACATTTCAATTAAAGGTTGACACACGAGAAAATCTAAGCTGAAAATAAGTCAAATGTTAAGGTTAATTTTATAGTGGATGCTTGATTTTGCAATGTTTAAATTTCTGATTGAACTAGTTTTAAAATTGAGAATAACTGAGGCAAATTAAATATATATATGTACTAAATATTATTAGTAAAATCTGTGGAATGAAAAATAGTCGCGATCGAATGAGAATAGTCCATTGATGAAACATCTGATTTATTTATAAAGTAATGTCTGGAACATGAACACTTAGTTATCAAAATTCTTTTCAGTACGTTTGCATTATTAATCATATTATTTGCGCTTCATTTAGATTCCAGCTGTAGTATTTTTATGTAGGCATTTCATCTTTCGAATTGATTTTAGGGCATCATTACCTCAATTGTAAAATCATGTCATTCTAACAATTATTTAATAAACTTAGAGGGGCACTGCGAAATATCATTCACTCTTTCATATTCTGTGAATATATTTTTTTGCATATTCATTCATACAAACATTCAAATGAAATATTGTAAGAAAATCTAATTTATTGAATGAAACTATACATAGACATCTTTCATTCTTAAAATAACAATAAATCTTTGAATCATTATAAAAAGCATTAGCACAATTGATAATCACTCCTACAGCAACATAGTTGCATTATAAATGTTTGTATATTTTCTTAGATTTTTTCTATTATTGCGATCACATTTGCATACTGTAGCTTACCAGTAAGACAGTAAACTAACGTATTACTAAATCAACAGATATTTTATCAAGCATTTAAAATACTAATTTGTAGAATTAATAATATGTATCTAATAAAATAATCTTCTATTTAACAAGCAACTCAACAACAGTACATCGAAATGAATGCCTCTCTTGAAATTATTTGAGGGTTTTATCAAATACTTCCAAAGTGTTCTTGTAGATAATCTCGATCGAACTTAATTAATCAAAAGATTACACATCACTATAATACGTAACGCAGAATTTCAAATTGTCAAATTTCGCCTTAAAGTAATTACAAAGTATAATATATTTATCATCGAATTAAAAAGTACTATATTGCAAAATCACTAAACCATCACTTTTTTTCTAATTGAAATGTCAGAAAGAAGGCTCTGTACCCGTTCATAAGATCTCATTTCATTAAGGAGTTTCGGGTTCATCCAATTATTAATGTTTATTAACACAGCAATACGACTTGCAACAGTCTTCCACTGTGAATCACATCTCATTTCGCTTCGGTAGTGGAGAGCCATTTTGATCTTGCGTAAGAAAAAAGATTCCTTCATTTCTAATAGCTGAGAATTTCGTAGTTGTGAGATTTGGCCCATTAAGACATACTCAATTCCTATGTAATAGCACACTTCACAGGTGGAATACTCCTTGTTCTCCTTGAATAGTTTGCACTATTGGCTCTCCAATATGTCGGGTTATAATAAGAGAAGGATTTTAATATTAACACACAACTAGCGGCAGACTTAAGTGTTAAAAGGACACAAATGCATATTCAAGAGTAGATGGTGATGACTTCTCGTCCTCCACCTCTCACCATTAGCACTCTTTCCAAACCTTCCGTAAGGACTTCCAGAAATTCCATATCTGTAATACAAATAAATAAGGTCATATTTCTTATCAAATTTGAAGAAATATGAAAAATGATCATGATATTAATATAAAAGACTAGGATTACTGAAAGACATAAATATAAAATAAATATTTGATCCCATATCAGAAAAGTAGTGATAGAATTTGACAGCTTTTAGTTTGATATAATTCATATGAATATTCTTTTATATGACAGAATTCACTTTTTATTATGTAAAAGTCAAAGTGAGAGAGAAAACTATTTTATTGACCACCGACAATATACCAACCAAGTGTGAATTTAGTGTAGGTTCCATATTGATTGGTAAGTACAACTAAGCTGATTTTTATCAATATTTTATTGTGGTATGTAATCTATTTTTGAAATATAATCTAAGTAATAATTAAATGACAATCATAAATGATAAACATTCTAATCTTTGTAGCTTCATATATATATTCATAGATACATGTTAAATTTATTATTCCAGAAGTTTTCATCCCTAGATTATCTCAAAAGCTCAGAATCAGGCTAAAATGAAATCTGTAATAACGGTTTATTTTATAAGAGGGAGTGTCTAAAATGTTGAAAGAGAAAATGATAGATGGCAGTGTAATAAAATTATTACCAAAGGGAATAGTGAAAAAATATTTAAAACTGAACCACCTTTTTAAAACAGGTAAAATTATAAAATTATTAGCTGTATAGAATATATATATAATAACAATTTATTATTTTAGAAGATTTATCTGATAGATTGTTGTTTATATGAGTACAACATCAATCAGTACATAAATATGTTGCTATGATTATTGTATTATATATTTCTTTATTCTGTATTAAATCAAGTACTTACAATTCGACTCTCTTTCCATTTTGGTGTCCCTCGGAGGACCAGGCAAGTTGAGAATAACTAACTGAGCGTCATGGGATTTGTTCACAATAACTTCGTTCAGCTTAACAGCCGTGTGCATCCGCCGTACATTTCCTTCGTCCCTATATGATGCAAAATACAATGAGTAAAAAAAAACAATAAATAGGAAATGCAAATGCATGTGATATAGGAAGTGGGTATTCTCACTTTATTAACACAATAATAGAAATCCTACTAAATTTATTATGCAGCCATTTTAATATATATTTTTTATAATGTCATAAAAAATTTATACTTTATGGAAGAATTTTGTAAAATATTATATTTGTACTAGCTTATTAATAATTTGGTCTCTTAGACAGAACTTTTTTAGTAAAACCCTTTTTTAAATATTTTGATTTGAATGATGTGAGCGATATATTAATATTGAATATAGGTCATGATTATATGGTGTTTTCAATATTATTTATGAATACAGTACCTCATTAAAAATATCTGTGGCAATATGAAACTTTAGATGTGTGCTACGAAATATATATTCAAATAGTTGTCTATGCTCTGGGTCTATTTAGTGTGTAGCATATCTTTATTCAAGTATGTCCCTGGATATAGTTGTAATATAAATATAAATTTCTCTCGCCACATGGGTATATTTGGGCATACTCTTATTTATAAATGAAATTAGTTTTGGATTTGCAAACAGATTAAGATGTAAAAAAACAACTAAAGTGATATTTGAATATAATTTCAATGATGGCGACATTTGCAGTAATGAGATTTTTTTTTTTTTGCATTTTATGTTATTCGATATTCATATTTCGAAAAAAAATTTATAGTTAATATTTTAAGTAAAATGTTAGTATGTGTTTTAATAACTAATATTTTCAAATACTGTACACAAAAATTTAGTTTCAGAAAAGTATTGTACTGAAATGTCATACCAAATAAGACTATAACATTGTTTATGCACGTAACGTTATATAATATAATGAGGCATCTGTCTGTTGATGTAATACGTATTATTCAGTAATTTCAGTTATCCTTATCATATAATATATTCATATCACAGTTGCATCTATGGAATATGTTAAAATTTCATAGGGCTGTGTTAGAAATGGTCAAGGCAGTCAAGTAAATTTAATTTACATTTAAATTATGATAAATATTTTCATATCATATTAAACGATTTTTTCATATGTAAATTTTAGTCCATATTGTATTTTTGAGTGGCAAAACAAAACTTTTAACATTCCCATTTAATTTTTAATTGCTTACTTATAAATAAGTGATAACTAGAGTTATATTATTCAAAAGTTTAGAGGATGTATACATTTAATTAAATATTGGAGATGTATATAATTCCTAAATTTGATCAGAAACATATTTTGTAATTCATTTTACCCATTTATGTATGAATAAAAGTATTATGGTTGCTATTACATTCTATGCATATTATTATTGCTTTTACGACAAATTTACTCCAAAAATATTTGGTTATCAAGCTTGTATTATAATGGCAAACCATTATTGTATATTAAAATGTGTATTATTTATATAATATTATCTATCTTTGATTTATAATACTTACAATGAAAGTCTTTTTCACAGCACCTTTACATACATAAATATTGCTAAAGTAATAGGAAATGATATTTTCTACATATCCACATATTTATCAGGCATAGAGGAAGCAAGCAAAATATGTTTCGTTAAAAAGTGAAAAAAAAATCTAAAAAATATAGGTTAACGCAATATCAAAAATATTATTAGAGTAATAATACTACAAAAAACTACTATCATATTTCTGATCTAAAGAGCTTGTTAAATATAAGTAAATAAGCATAGCATTTAATGATATTGAAATCACTATATTAATATACTCTACAATGAAATTATCTCAAGTAAAACTACCAGTTAGAAGATACTATGAAGTTATTCATTTGTTTTAAGATATTAAAAATAAATACACTTAAAGATTTCTTGTAGATGGCTACAAAAAAATTCATTGCAGTAATTTTCTAACTACATCATATTACTATTAAAAAAATGTTAAAACTTCCTGTTTGTCAACAATATTTACTTATCATGGACCCAAAAGTCTGCAATTTCTTTATGAAACATCGAAAATCTAATGGGATTCTAACGAGAAGAATAAAAGTCATGCTCTTACACTCACACTTTCAAATAAAAGGATCAAAAATAAAAAAAATCAACCTACACGTTGAAAAACTATTCCTTCTGAATACCTGAATATAACCTACAGATTTTTAAAAACAAAATATGTTGTATATTATTTTTTCCTAAATAGAAAGCATGCCTATGATGTTAATAATATTGGAATGTGAGAACTCAAATTGATATCATTTATTACTGTACAATATTTAATTAATCCATTTCCAGTTTAGTGTTTTAAAATTAAAATTATTTATAATAGATGACTTGTTTAATTATTGAAAATGAAATATGAAGTGCATAATTTGGTTGTCGAGACAACACTGCAGATATAATCTAAAGAGATGAGAAAGAACCATGATGATAATTAAAATAACAACTGAAATAATTAATATGTAAGGTAATAAATGCATGAAAATTATTATTCTATGGTTAATTAATATGCATTGATTCATACAACTATCAGACTAGAGAAAGAATATTATATTTTATCAATTGCCAGAGGGGACTATTTATGGAATAAATATTGATATAATTGGAAATTACTGATATTTGTACGTATCATTGAGTAGCTTATTGGCACACTTAACAACACATAATACAATTATTACATTCCTTAAAAACTTTACAAATATACGCATCGGTAAATGAAAAATATGATCTTGAAATCAATTCTGTAACTTCAAATCTAATGTCTAATTCGAGATTCATGATAATAGTAAAAAATACTGCCTCATATTTAAATACTTATTTTCCAACATTAATATATTGATGATTGGCTTAATAATGAATAATAGTAAAGAAAAATCTCCACACCAATTTGAAATTTAAAAATAGTGGGAAATGCATTTTTATTACTTATTATTTATCACTGATGCGTAATTTAAATAAATTTTCATCCCAATCAATATAAATGGAAGTTTAAAAGAATTTAAATATTCTTCTTACATCTTATAGAAAATGTAATAAAAACCTATTTTTTGATTTTATTATTGCTGGAATGAAAGTTTTTTTTTTTATTCTACACAAATGACAAGACAGGACAACATTTATATAATAGTTACTTGACAACTTTTTGGAATTTAAAAACTCACGGTGTTATGTTGACAGACTTCTTTGGTTTTTCAGGTTTTTCGTTGGCTTGTGCGGCCTTGTCTGGTCCAGTTGCGTCAGTGGCTGCATCTCCAGCGCCTGCAGGACGACCGCCGCCCTTCCCTCCTTCTCCCTCGCCTTGCTGTTTCTCTCCCTCGCACTGGGATTGTTCATCATCGGGGGAAGAGTCCCACATTGAATCGATTATGTGCAAAAGACTACGACGGAACTCGCCACCCTTTGTTTTTGAATTGCGAATCATCGTTCGGAGTGAGGAGTGTGACGGTTGTGAGACGCGTTTCCGAATTTGCACATGATCGATTCAACAGTACCGCTCGATGTCATATATTAGGTTTAAGTTATTAAATTGTGCTAAAAATCGCAAAACAATGCTGTAATCAAATCAAAATGTAAGACAAAAAATCATACACAAGACACGCTCAAAGAAAAGATTTTTTTTAGGCTGGCAAGAAGTGTTCTCCGGGATGTAAAATTTTAACAAAAAAAAAAAAATTAACATCGATTTCATGCTAAAAAAATGGTTGAAACATGCGCATAACTTGAATTGTTTTCGATTTTGTGAAGTAGCAAACAAACAAATTATGACGTTAAAGATCTCTTAATAATTTGATTGGTTGCTCTCTCGGCTTAAATCATGAAATTGTATATGTTGTCCACATTTCATTTGAGTAATTTACGTAAGAAAAGGGAGTGCAATAAAAAATTTTATACCAATTTGGGGAGCGTGCTTGATTTAATATTTACTTTAATAATAAATTAATACAAATAGATGAGAAAAATGGAACATACTCTTAGTACTAAAATAATTCTATGAGGGGTGATAAAAATATACAATTATAAAATAGGAGATATCAAATACATTATTTCAATATAAGAGATATTGAAAAAATTGCAAAAGAGTGCAAAAGTTATGATGGGAATCCCAGGTATAATAATGATATTCAAAAATGATGCAGTGGCGGATAACCAGTCGTTGACTAGTTGTTGAATGTGAAAGTGCGATGAATGGCAAGTCACACAAAGTTCTTTTTTGGCGATACTTTGTTTGATAACTGTATTTGTTTATATTAAGTCACGCAATATGAGTAAATAGATATTCTTTTTGGAAACATATTACACACAAGATAATTTGTTATAGTTATTACCTAGAATGTGGATATAATGGATACCAATGTTTCAATTTTGAATTATTTAAAAAAAATAAATTGATTTTCCGTAAAATGAGAAATTTTCCAGATTATCTAAAGTCCTTTTGTTGTTTTATGCCTCTGTGTATATCCGCTGCTGCAACTTTCCATCATTTTTAATATTGGGTTAGTGAGTATAGGATCAAAACTTTCTCATTATTTCAAATAATTTAAACTAGCTTTATTCAGCAGCACCAGGGGTCATTGGTCTGCAGTAGAAAGATTTTATTTTAAATTGGAAATGATTTATCAGTCAATAATAATACAGTCTTTAATTAATTTTTGACTGAATTTCAAAATGAATATATATGACTTGGAAGATTTTTCTCTTAAATAATCAAAGTTATACATATAATAAAACATTTTCAGTTTAATATAAACATTTATAAAGACCTTGCGTCGTCTATTACAAATATTTTATTTTAGTGACGGTGAAATTACTATATTTTACCCTGTAGTAATTTTATTTATACATACTAATATTAATCTTATCTATTGCAGACCTGACCACAGCTGGCATTTTAACTTTCTTGGATATTGTAAATTTTTCTACATTATGGGGTGGGGTCTCTACTAATTTAACTGTACAGGAAGTATCCTTTAATAAACATAGATAACGGGATTACCTCTTCATTTTTATCTCGCATTCCATTGGACATTGGAGGTGATGATGGAGGATCTTGCGGTTGGTTTTCTCCTCCTGTAGCACCGGGCTGGCCATTCTGGTTAGGTGTAGCACCGGCTTCTTTACCTCCCGGCTCTGCAAAGCGGACTTTTGTTGCTGTTTTCACTTCATTGTGGTGGTGATCGACGATAGCTTGAACCTGTGATTTTAGTATATGCCATTATAGAACATACATAATATTATAATGTAGTATCAAAAATATATCTGAGTTGTATTAAATTGAAAATATCTAAAGAAAATTGTCAGATTTAGGCGGTTAAATAATACACTATTGTATCCAACATTTTTTTTTATTTAAAAATCACTAATAATCTTTATATCATGATTGATTCCTGAAATTAATAGCGGGTGTATATGATTATAAAATATACCTAATTTAATCCTCATTTCTGTTTTCAACCATATCCACGACACCAAATAAATTTGGAGCTCTCCATAATATGAAGATTTATCTTGACATATTGTTCTACAAAAAGATTGGTGTTCAGCCAACTTTTCAATCATCTGAGCACATATTTTTTGTATTTTAAATATTTTTTTATGCAACTGTGGGACTTGAGCCACAACATTATGTGCCAATAAGTAGGTCAACTCGGCCACTGAGGCGATAGAAAGCTAGTGTTTTGTTATCGCTTTATTACTTTTTTACATAAAACAACTTTATTGGAATATTATAGATATATGGTATATTTTAGGTTCGAATGTCATTGAAGATTCTCTTCATAATTTGGAGCATCTTAATAATCTCAGCATTAAAAGATAAAGAATTGTTTATATTAAAACTAAATTGGTAAGGTAAAGCCGGGGTTTCACAAGGATAAAATATTCTATAATAATAAAATATAGGATCATGCATAATATCAAACGTGATAATGTTGACATGCCAGCCTGAAAATGATATGATGTTTATGGCAAAGAAACAATATGTGAAAAATAAATCATTTTGTATCATTCCAAACGCTTACACACTTTTGTATGTCATGGAAAAGGAGAAAAATTCTGAAAATGAAAACATTCAACTAGCATGTGAAAATGTGACAACATTAAAAGTGTGTATCAATATAAGCATCCTATTAGAATTTAGTTGTAATAAATTTCACACAGTATAAAATGTGTAAATGGTATATTAATTGTAATACATTATATGTGAACACACATTTAATTGAAACACCTCTAAGAAAAACAAGTGTTTATAGGTATCCATATGAGATACCAACTGCAACATCGAATTGATTCTAACTTTTAAAGCTGTAAGTGAAACTATGTGAGAGATATGTGATTTAAATAATGATAATAAACAATTTTTTGAGAAAATGCATTAAATGCATAAGATTATAGTATTTCACAAATTATATTTTGCCAATAGAAACTAAAAGTTATCCATGTATATTAATTCCATCAATAAAACTATGTTTAATAGTTCAAAAACATCGCGCCCTATCAATTAATTTTATTTAGAATTTTGTGAAATAAAAATCTCTTATGCGGGCAACAAATATAATTATGATCAAAACATATTAAATAACAAAGCATGATTTTGGATATCTAAAAAATCTGGGATTTCATAAAGAAAAATGCAACTACACTGATGATGATGATGAAGATGTTGAAAATAAATACACCTAACGAGGTTACTGAAAATAAATTTTTGTAATGAGAATGGAGTTTCTGTGTGTCACGTTTCTTTACCAGGGGTAAATTTTCTTCTGCATTAGTTTCGTTGAAGTCCACCAGTGATTGCATCTGCCATTTTGAATCGCCGCCACAACGAAAAAGAAAAATACATTGCAATAAGCATTTCCAATGTCTAGACTGCGTAGCAGTTTTTACAGTGTGTCAAAAAAGAATAAGTATTTTGATGGTATAATTAAACCCATTAGATTAGTGGAACTGAAAACAATATGTGAAAGTATACAATTCAATATATAGTTAATCGCTAATTATTATAGTCTCCATTATTTTTCACATAAAATACATAAATAATGTGTTATAATTTATTAACATAGCTTGGTATTTAAAAATACGTAAGTAATAAGTAAGATTTTGACGACGAATAGTTGCATGATAATCTCGTCAAAAAATTACGGATTGAGTATATGAAAACATTTATTACGATAAATAAATAATATGAAAGAAAATGAATGAAAAAAGTTTGTGAGAGGTTTATTCCATCAACATGCTAAGTTCAGTTGTTTCTTTGTGATGAAATATAACAACACCAAGTTGATAAAGCCGACATATAGTGGTACAGATACTCAATTAGGTATTTCCATATAAATTTTACAATGTTTTATTTGTAACACAGTGCTGTCAGAGACTGTTAAAAATGAGATCAATGTCATCATATTGTGGATTATTCGTAGGTAAAATTATGATTTTGTTATTTTTATGATACATAGCAGATTTTTGTGCAAATGACAAAGTTTTAATTTTTAAAATAGTTGATGCTCTCTTGAAGATTCATTTCATAAAAATATATTACAGGTTTCTAGGTATATAATATGTATGTACTATTAAAGTAACGGTCGCTTTGAAAGGTTCAAAGTTTCTCACAAGCCGTTTTTATTTTAAAGATATTTCGATGGTCAATTGATATTGTCTACAAAATAAAAATAAAACTATAAACTTGTGTCACGTATAATATTAAATATACAAAAAAATAGTTTGAATCGTCTGAAAAATATATTTTAAGTTGACTGAAATTTTCATTTTTTTTATTATTAAGTGAGAATATGACAACACATATATAAAAAGGAGAACAAATGGGACACAGACCACTCCAAGACTTTCTTTCTTATTGAGTCGAAGCTCTCTCAGCATCTGATTACGTTGTTCCATCATCAAAGTACGCTCGTAAGTGTATGCGGAAATATCGCTGTCCATCTAGAAATGGAAAAATGTAACTCAAATCAACTACTTCTAAATTATTATTACTTGAATGTATTAGAAAGCAAAAGAACCTTTAATTCTGTTTGTATATTTTATATTTCAATGTTTCTGTAATAATCATTAATTACATCATGAATCCCGTAAATGTAGAAGTAAGACATAACATAATTAAAATTTATTAGTATTATATAATATGCCAAGTATATGACATTGTATAAGTGAATTGATGAAAATATTTGAAATTCACATAGTGTTAGATGATAAAAGATACCCCAAACGTGCACTTATAGTAAAGTAGGCTGGAAGAATCACAAGATAGTCTTAATGATCTATGGGTATTTTTTTGTGATTAAAGCAGTCAATTTTTCAATTAAATTATTATTTAACTCACCAGGGTTTTAAAATCGATAAATGGAAAAAATCAGATTCTGTATTTATTATATGTAAATGCTTTGTTTTAATTTATCATAAAGTAGGTTGTAAAATTATGTTTATTTCATGTACTTTTTTTTGACTGCTTTAAATAAATATGTAAATCAACTTACCATCTCTACGACCTCTACCTCTGCTTCAATACGAAGATGGTAAAGGAACATCTTAAGATCTTTCTTCATCTGAATAGAGTTATCTTCCATTTGAGCGACAGTAAAGATACGCATCTTGCAGTTCTTCCAAGTACGGTGTTGCTTTAGCAGGAAAGGTAACAGCATAAGAAGACCACCATCGTGCACAATCCACCAGACATCAATGTTGCCAACAACCTATAACAAATTATTTACAATATTATGAGTCAAGATTTTTGTTATTGATTAGTTTTTTTTTTTTGGTATATATTCTACCTTTTCACTAGAGTCCGGGAAGAAATTGATGCCTTTAGGAACGAGGAGAGCCATCCTGGCTGAAGTCACATGCCGAACAGTCTGTAAAAATACATGCCATGTCTTGTCATCTTCCGATTGTCGCCATCCGTAAGGCCAGCCCAAAATTACGGTGTTGGGCTTCATACCACCAAGACCAGTTGTTTGAACCCTGCAAACAAATTGCACATATATTTATTTCAAAGAAATCACAAGCATTATACTAGCATAATATAACATTAATATAAAAGATCATAGACAAGATGATATAAAATTTTATTTTATTTTTAAAATTTATGTGTTGAAAAAAACAAAATATTCTATATAATGACATCTGTGAGTGACCTGAAAGCCTCATTGTATTGGAAGTCTTTCCATTGCGACATCTTTTGGTAACATATTTGATGTATATTTATATATATTTTTATACCATGTTCACTATAAAAGTGGAGCATATGGATCTACACAGTCTGAAGACATCCATTCTGAAAGTGGAGTATTTGGATCTCCGCAATGTCAAGACGTCTTAACAGCTTATTTTTCACGAGAATTGTTTGTCAGACAATTACTCAACCCGATGGGTATTCATACTATTTATTATTTATTTATTATATTCGATAAAACTTTATATATTTGTGTATTATCTTTTCATGCTTGTATTTCTTTTTAATTAATATTATCTGGTTCTGTACTTACAGATGACTAAGTCCATCAGTAACATTTCGTGAGACGAGAATTTCAACAAATCCTTTGACTCGTTCTTCATCCATGGTCTTGCGTAGATGTTGCTTAGCAGCCAATGCTTCGCCAGTAGTTCGCGTGTAGTCCCCACCAATCACAGAAACACAGATGGTCAATCCCTTTCCTGATAGAGAATACATATTAAAAATATATTATTGGATAGAAACACTTATAAATTTAACCATTACTAGAACATAAAAGCGTCTTATTTTTTTGAAGATTATCGTAATGTCTTAAAAAAATTAGCTGAGGAGTTAAGCACAAATGAACGTCTATTATATTATACACGTGATTAGCTGGGTAACGGATATATGTTCGAATTGTATAATATATAAAAATATCAATATATTTTTAGTCATTATATATAGGTGCAGCACATAGATAGATACCTACAAGTTGAATGATTGATTAACAACCAGCCTCCGTAAAAATAATTTGCCGAGGTACAGCAATTTCAGATTTTGGAGACTCACATGCTGCACATGCAGAGCAGTGGAAATGGTAAGTTGCAAATTGTTGTGGCGAAAAATAAGAATATTCCATAAAAAATATAGCATCGCAAAATGAACTGACATTTTAAATTTGCCGCCATTTTTTTGCGGAACAACCAGAGTTGATACATTTTTGTTTACTGTTATTGTGAACAAATTTTTAATGTTTGATCATTTTGGGACACCTTTATAAGGAATACACCTTGTGACAAAACTAGAGTCAAAATTATAAAGCGGACAAATAGTTATGAGTGATGGATTGAAAATATGTTTGAAAGACTTCCTGTGTTCCTTTGAAACCTTCCAGATGGTCACTACTACTTGGATTTTACTTATCGGACATCTTCAAGTTATTTGACATGAATAATGAGAAAACAAACATAAATATACTGGGTACACTATACCCAGTGTGGCTTGGCCGGATACAATTGCTCGAAGACATCAAAAAATGAAACCTTCGTCACAACTTGCATGACATTATATTGATTTGAAATATCAGTTTTTAATAATTTTCTACACGCACACGCAGTTGAGAATATGTTTTTTGTTTATAACTGAGTTTAACCTTTCATACAACTTTATGCTCCATGCTGTTGAAGATAATCATGTTATATAAAAATGAAAGTTAACATAATATCATGAAGGTAACTTTCTTTATGTGGCTCGGACCATAAATATGAGAGCTGTGTGGGCTGTAAAGAATTTTCGAGAACTGAAATTTACCAAAAGTATAAAAAATTATATTTAGTTTGAGAAAAAGAGAAAACATATCATTCATGGCGATATTGATTTTGTTCATACAGTACCTAAATATCCAATGTATACTCACATAATAACGAAAGTTGGGTTAGTACGAAGTTTTACGAAAGGAAAGGTTAAGTGATATGAGAAATAGAAAAGGTTGAGATGATATTATAAAGCTACTTCCCCGTACCAAGATGGGTATAAAAACTCCAAATTTAACATTTAGGAAACAGTTATGAATTTGGGCGTACTCAATGTTATGTTAATGATAAGCTAGAGTTTTGTGTTATTTTTAGTTAGTGGGTAACGAAAGAATTGAGAGAGAAAATATTCAGTTTTTTTCTCTACAGGATGCAGGAAGAGGTCAATGGTAAAACAGTTATTATTTAAAATAAATTTACGTTCAAATTTATTCGGAATGAATTTAATTATAATATTGAAACTGAACCGCGAGGCGGTCGGCAAGATTTTGTTGATGGTGTTGATTTTCGAATTGTATAATATTTCGTTTGGTTGAAGTGGCGCCGAAGGTAACAGCAGGTGACGCAACTATTTTGTAGTTTACTTTATGTAACTTTGGCCACCCATAAATATTTGGTAGCAATGCGTAATGCTTCAAGCAGACTCTTGCGGCTAGAGAAAGCATGCGGTTTCCCCAGAGATATTTTAACTAGTGAAACTCACTAACGTAGCAGCTGAGACGCATAATTATACCGTTCATAAAAATGATATGAACTTTATAAATTATACAATGTTATGGGTTGACATCATACAACGATACGGTGATAAATAAAAATAGAACACTTGGAATATATTTATTTATAAGGGTTCCATGTATATCGATTTCTTTAAGCAGATTGAAGTCGAAACTGGATACTTAATATTTTTTAATATGGCTCAACGCAATACAAAACGAACAAATATAAAAAAGGCAGTTTAAGAAAGGCTCAAGTAACATATTGCGAGTAGGCAGCACGTTTTGAACGTGTCGTATGTAAAATAAATAATCTCGAAGAAACTTCACGTGCTATTTTTACAGAAAAATTAATTCTTTTGGTATAAGAGTAGCTACGAGAGAAAAATTGTTACCCGAGGTATATACGGTACTTCATGCATGAAAAAAGGTCGTAAGAACATGGCAGCGTCTGAGTATGTCTTATGTATTCAATTTCAGCTACAAGGTGTTGCTCAACTCTCGCTGATATTAGACATTGTAATTACAATATAACGAGCGCCGTATACTGCTTATGAATATTTCATCGTATCCACCTACTTAAGTAAACAATGAAAAATTGTGTATGCTAAAACGTTTAGAGAAATATATCTTTTCAGTGTTTGTCAACATGCGGCTGAATTACTAGACCATGATTTTTACCAACGGTTACTGTATTTTTGAAATATTATAACGTACCGTATAGTTGATATATCTTAACAAATTAAATAAAATTTCGTTGAACAGAATAAACAGAGTATGTATTTAAAGACGATGCATATTAAAGTCCTTCATATTTTAGGGACAAGACAGTATGTAAAGATTTAGGGTTTTTTTTTTGCACTGGTTGTTTAACCTATATTGAAATAATAATATTTTAATCCGCCTATACGAATTGAATTCGCGAATTAGGGATACGCGTTGATTTATGTAAGGCGGCAGAATAGAAGTAAACTGTGTAACTCACCAGCCTTGAGTTGAGATGCAAAAGCGAAGAGTTTCCTGTACTTGGGGATAAGATCAGAAGTCGGTTTAGCCAGAATCAGAATTTGTGGCCTCCAGTTCTTGGTGTGGGGAGGTCCTTCTTCAAGACGTAGCAAAGAGTAACGAGCTGCCGAGAGTGCCAAACCACGGATTCCATCTCCCCATTCCTTCTCAGCTCTGAAATATGGAAAAACCTTTAGTTTGTATTTTTTAAACGAAATGTCAAAACCGCCAGATTTCTATTAGCATGTCAATGTTACAGCAATAAACGTAGCATACATATTAATATTTACAAGTAAATAAATACTGCTAGTGCAAATTTCGAATACTGTATTATAAAAAAAAAAAAATCAATAAAATGTTAGATTTTAAGGACCGATGTTTTTTTTTTTTTTAGTATCGAAAACATTACAAATTACATTAAGTTTAGAGTATTTAATATAATATATAATATAATCGGACAAACAATATTAAAAATTCTTTTGTCTTTTTCTATTAATGTTTCAATTTGATAATCCCACGAGATGTAGTTTAAAGCATTATATTATCGAATGTCACTGTTTTAAGGATAGTATCATGACTATAAAGTAAGTTAAAATCATTTGGCAAAAGTATACAATGTGTATAGTAATTCTAGATAAATTTATTTTTGATAAAATAATTAAATTTAAGCATTAGACAATGCTAATAAATTATAATATAAAATATGCCTCAGTAGAGAAGCTACTCTTGTTGCTATGTCAAAGAGTTGCGCCAATCTTAATAAAATTCCTTTCCCAATGTAAGTTTTAATATTATCACCTACTTTGAGTGTAACGTACGAAAGTCTAATTAATTATTCCGAGCAGGTATCCTGGATGAAACCCACATACAAACAGTGAAGTGTTTTTCCCATTCCAGATAGCCAACCCGAAAATTAATTACGACGCCTTAATAGTGTTACGTCTTCATAATGCCGCGCAGAAGATGGCCACGGACATCTTTTGATTTATTTATCAGATGAAAGATATATTTTTATTTATTTACAATACTAAATAAGAATATGTATTATTACATTCATGAACATCTCTATCAAATATGTATACATGTCTCCAAGAAATATGTAAGGAGTTATAGAATCATTTACAACGATAGATATTAATTGATGAACGACGGTTCCATGACATTTGCTCACATGAAATTTGCTCACATGACATTTGCTCACATGACAATTGCTCACATGACAAATGCACAC
>JAGVSQ010005357.1:0-17845 GCA_022683975.1 Rhyacophila evoluta
TAGTGAAACTAATAACTATCATTAGTCATAGTAAATCCCTAATATAATGGAATTAACTAACGTTTCACGGACGATGGATAATCGCTAGCATTAAATAAATTAAATAAATCCGCCCCAAAAGTGTGAAGAAGACCATTCAATAAATAGAGTATTTAGATTTATGTATTTTCAAGACATGTTTGAGAGATTTTACCAAGAGAATGGAAGATTTTTTTTGTCAATTGCTTAACTAATTGAACATTCAGTCCTGGATCTTTCGAATTTAAAAAAAAATCCTTCAGCTGTGGGATTCAAATTTGCTTCAAAGCGCCAATTTTTTGGTTGCTGGAGAGACAATACATATAGTTATACAGTGAATCTTCGATTATCCAAATTTGATTTTATATATAAGAGTATATATTTAGTTATCATTGTCACGTCTCAAATCTATAAATTATCAGTCGTGACTTTTTTGGCTGACACAGATTCCAACTGTTTCTCATTGATAAATCAAAGAATCCTAGATGTTTTAAAATTATAAGAAGTCTTTCAGTTTCATATGAGGATCAGAAAAAACAATGGGTGGGTGATGAACTTTTAAGCGATGGTATAAAACAGTTTATTCCAGAAGTGAAAATATGTTTAAGCCCTATAGATAAGAGGGTCTTATTACTTGAACATGCACCATTGCATCCATAAATAAAAAGTTTAAATAAGAAAAATAAATTATTGATTATTTCAATTTGTAATACTTACAATTTAAGTTATGATGAATGTATACATATTATTGTATTGAATGTATATATATGTATTAATTAATATTTTTGACTGATGGTGCTTGATGGAAATTGATTTTAAATTCTAAATTATATATAAAATTATTCAGATATAGAAGTTTACCAGTTTTAAATAATTTAGAATATATGTATTACATGTATGTATATTTTTTCGCTTCTTTTTCGTATATTTTTTTGTTAGATTATCCGCACTATCCTCATCCCCAAATAGTGTGCGTAGGCAAATAGATTTTAGTCAACAAAATATAAAACAATTGTGAAATGGATTAAAAATAGCACCCACAGACCACAGTAACTCTATTTTTTGCGGTGATAACTCGTAATAATAGCTGATGATTTAATGCTATTTTCGGTCATAAAGCCTCTATAAAATGATTGAGAATCGCTGTTCTAGATGACCTTATCAGGAAACTTCTCACACTTTTGCAAAAAAAACAATGTGTTACGACTGACTGCTTCAGTTATTTGGTATGCAATAATGATTTTGCTCGAGTAATATAAATAAAAAGAAAATTATTACAAAATCTTATTCAGTGCAGATCATAATAAGTATTAAAACTGTATGATAATAACCTGATAAGGTAAGTATTCTCATATTGTGTAAGAAAATTTTGAAATGAATTTATATTTTTTACAGTCTATAATATATTTACTACCAATTTGAACCGAGTACACTGGACTCTTTTTAAAAGTATACTAAAATAAAAACTAATGAAGTATAAAAATATATGGATCTCAACAAAATAAAGTTCATTGCCGTGTGGTATTTTAATTTTTATCAAAACTTGAACAATTTTTTTTAAAATTAAACAAACATTATTCACTATCAGACATTAATCGAATCCGTTTACGTATATTTGGTACGGCATCACTTTCATTAGTTGAGATATCAAAAGCCTTTCTAATATTTCTCATCAAATTTTTTGGTTAAATGGATTTAATCAAAAAAAAATTGACACGCACCGTATTATTTCAAACCCGTGTAAAAAAGGGCCAGAGTAATTTACTTATTCCTTATGACTGAATGACTAATTTCTAAAGTTATAGGTAAAGCGAAGGAATGGAAAAATTGTACGAAACAAACAAGCAAAGAAACATGATGGTGATCGTATCTGTATGAATTTAGGTAGGCTCATTTTCGGTAGCATATAGTTAAATTTGTATCATTTTCAAAAACTGTTTTAG
Organism: Rhyacophila evoluta; assembly: GCA_022683975.1. Lineage (NCBI taxonomy): Eukaryota > Metazoa > Arthropoda > Insecta > Trichoptera > Rhyacophilidae > Rhyacophila > Rhyacophila evoluta. Next base: position 1,962 of record JAGVSQ010005357.1, read on the forward strand.
CTATTTTTAAGCCTACTAAATTTTTGTAGTATCATTGAAAAGGTGTGTTGAAATCTTTTTAGGTAATGTTTCTATTTTTTTAGACAAGGTGATGATGATCGACTATTTATACTTTGTTGGAAAAATGTACTGTTTTTGATTGATGTGGTATTTATTATTCACATAATTGTGGAATATTTTACACAGCATGGCACGAGTTTTGTCCACATATGATAATTTGTCAAGTGTAATAAATCATTATATGATATTGATAAAGTCTGTAAAGTCTTTATATGTACAATTACTTGAAATGCCAAGATACAATGGTTTTCAAAAACAAATTGTTTAAATCAATTGCAATTGTTTTGAAACAATCATTAAGAAATTACTGTTTTGAGTTGAAATATGAAATCATTTAATGAAAGTAATAGAAACCAATTTACTTTGTAAATAAATAATCGTTGGGTAATGTAACTAATCAAATGATTTTTTTTTTGTAAGAATACATTGAATAATAATTTTCGTACTTAACTTCATAAATATATAAACTCTTCACGTGCGTAAGCACTTTAATCAAAGTCGTAAAAAAATTTCTTTCGCGACACTGAGAATTATTCAATAAATTTTTAATTAAAAATTTCCAAGGAGACTAATCTAAAACGTTTTTTTTTTACCAAATCGGACATATGGATCTACACAGCGAAAAGATATCCGCTCCGAAACTAGATCTCTGTAATTTGAAGACGTGTTTTGGCAGTTCATTTTTCATAAGAATTAGTTAATTAGCAACCAACTGCTTAATTCAATGATTCTACATTTTTTATTTATAAAAATCAGAAGATGTGATAATCGAACCTGCAATCTCCCTCCCGAAGCGCACCATTAACCTTTCAGCTACCGGGGAATCATAAACTTATCGATTTTTAGTGTTATTATTATATATTTCATGTCCAGATTTGTGTTTTGAGAAGAGATGCTTAGATAACTTGGTGTTTTCTTAAATCCCATATTTTCATTTTAAATATGTTTACAGAGTATTATGTGAACAAAAATTCGAATAAAACATCAGTTTACATAACCTTTACGCTAAACCATCATCTAAATTATATCGAATCCACGTATCTTATTAAATAATTATGGTATCATATAAATTTAATTATGCATTAGGTCTAATACGCTTGTATTCGTTAGTTTACTATAAACTCGTTCATTTTTCCGCGTTACAAAGCCAACTGCAAGTGGCTGACCCAAATCAAGTAAAATTATTTATTATAATTTGAATTTTAACTAGACAAGTCTAGATCACCTTCAGGTTTCCATATTATTGATTTTTTCAATTAATATGAGTGCTAAGTTACCTCTGCAGAACTATTATAAATAATACATAAAGACACCGTATATTTTTTACTTGTATAACTAAACCTTATTATGACAGTCCGATTAATTTAACAATGTTCTAGTTACAGATGGTTATTTTATTCTCTCTGTATCGTGGAAGATCCTACTGATGTAAATAATGGTTGTAGTAAACGTTTTTTACTTCTAATTTTGTAGCTCTAAAGAGGTTTAGTAGTCTGAATGCTAATCGGCCGAGAGCTTCGCCATCTATTAGTTTCTTTGCGTATGTGCTTTTTTATTGTAAGAAATGGAGCAGAAAGTTTCCAGTTTTAAAAATATGCTTATTATAAGTACGTTGTTTATCGTCGTTTCACTTCAGAGACTATCTTTCTTTTACTATGTAATAACTGTATTCATTATTCCTAATAAACTAATTAATGAAAGGTATTAGTAGTACATTTCGATGAAATAATATTTTAAAAGCTTCATGTTGCAGTATTTTATTTTGAATTTATTATTCAGCAATAAATAATGCAATATAACAAATATGGGATGTATTTATTTATTGATACTGCAAATTATATTAACGCGAACAGAACAGCCACAATTCTGCTTACGAGTTTTTTGACTTAATGTAAATTATCTGACATTTAAACCACCTGATATTTTTAAGATATGTATTGCTCTTCTAAAATACTATCATCCTGATACTCATGGATATAAGTGGACGTGTTAAAGAGATACCAATTGTATATCACTAATAGAAGAATGTCATGCGGATGATAACATGTCAAACAGAGTAATCGAACTTTATCAGTTTAGTTTCATAAAAGATTGTCAGGTTGCATTCCAATTGAAAGGGTTTGGTAGAGCTCACCTCTTTTAAAAGGCATGTTCGTGTACGTGTACTTTTATCAATGTATAAATATAACAGCTGATTAAAATAAGTTGTCATAGAAAACTTTGAACCGTGCACGTTTGTTTAGAATCAATAAATCGATTTTATATTAAACATCTTACAATACCGAGATTCCAATTTACGTCATAAACTTATAAATAATACTATCCAAGTAAATTTGCTAATTTAAAAATAACGCAAGTAAATAATGGACTAATTTATTTTTTTCGATTTCATCGTCGTTGTCATAAAAATCCACAGTAAATTTTTTTGAAGAAACACAGTATGCGGTATTTTAGTAATCGTTGTATCAAGTAAAGTGGAATATGTACATACATATTGTTATAGGATATTAACAGTTAATAATTTATCTGAATAATGATTCAATACGGACATTATATTTAAGTGTTTAAAATTTTATATCGTTCAGTATCGCTAGTAACTGCAAGAGCTAACATCCCACAGTATAGCAAGCGGTCGCCTATCCAAAATTCTATGAATTATTACTTTCATTGTGCTTGTAGTACTATAATGAACTTAATATATAGAGCAGATAATATTTCAATAATCTAATAAAAAAATAGTCGAGTAATTCAAGTGTTTTCTCTGAAAATGGGAGAATTAATATTTACTCAGGTCATCAAGTTTATCATATCGTTATTAAAAACAACATCAATATTATTTATTATACATAAAATATGAGTTTATACTAGAATTATAAAATAAAAGGAAATACATTACATATATTGATTGAATGGATGACTTTTTTATATGCGCGTAAGTATGAAAAATATGTAGCGTGCCATTGTTGTGAAAGATTGATTTAGGTTCATATTATTTGGCTTATAGTTCTTTCGTTTTTTGAGCTCGCATTGTGTAATTATTTATTTTTTCTATTCGCCCACCAAATTTATGAACAATCTTTAAGCCCCGAAACTATCGATCAGGCAAAAATGTTCCTTCTTGAAACCACCGTTCTGCATCACTCCTGTTTGTCACAATTTAGAATAAGAATACAGAGACAAAAAGGACGAATATGAAATTTTTTTTCGCATAATTCTATCCTGATTATCTGCTACTAATGCTATGACAACCATATTTGCATAGTATTTCAGTGTACTACATTATAACAAGATGTTTATATTTTCCACTTACCAGTAAGACCTTCCATTGTTTGATATGATAAACAAGTTACTCGATTCATCAATTCCTTACGTGTTTCCAAACTGACTTCATTGTAAATTGCTATGGTTTTGTTCGGTTGACAATATTACGTACATATCTACATAGTAATACTGCAGCTATAAGAGATGATTATTTATATAATTTTCTGGCTTTGTTTCACTGGTGACATAATATTAACTTCCGCATAATTGCATAGACAAAAGGCAGTTTGTTTCGTATTGTCCGAAGTTATTACGTTAAATTTGCTAAATTTCTACGGAAGTTTATTACGATTTTGGTTAACTGTTATTACTATTACAAAAACGATGTAATTATCCATTTATCACGAATGGTTGTGGGAAATGGATAGTATACACTGACCGTGAATTTAGCATACCCGATCGCAAGATAGACCATATGAATCTCAACGTCATGAAGATGCTCACTACAAAAATTAAATATATGAATTTCCGTGTTATAAAGACTGGCAGGTTTGTTTATACGAGTTTTGGTCAGTAAATTTCTGAACCCATTAAATTTTCGGTGCATCATAATTGAATTTATAAATAACTTATAGTTGAAAGATTCGAATATGTATCGTAACCCCTAGGCTACCGGAAATAAAATATATTTCAAATAAAAATATTTATTTTCATAAACTATTTACAGTCAGTTTTAAGCCTGTACTATTTTAAGAAATATACATATATACATATACAGAAAACGACTATCGATTTTAAATTTACCTATTCCATATTAGAGTCTCGAACATGTTTTAGAAAATTGTTGAATTAAACGTAGAAGAAACTGTTTTGTAAGTACCTATTTACATATTTTCACTGATTTATAACACGCACATTTTTTAAGTTCTAGCCCTTTTAACAATATGTTATTTAGGTAACTATTTATGTTTTAATTTTTTAAATACTGCATGTAAAAATAATGATAAATTTATTTATTTTTTCTTATAAATAGGCGTCAATCATATCCATGGACATAAGGTTAGTAAGGCCCTAGAACTAAGTACCTCTGTATCACCCAGACAGTCAAGTTGACCACGGCTCTATCGATACTTTTGAATTAAAACATTATGCATCAATAAATTATAAACTTATTTTCAATTTACGATTACACAATTTTATTTAGTGTTAACTAAAAAAAGTTTTTTTACGAATTAAAATAAATTTATTACATGTAATTTTAATAATTGTTTTTGATTTTTCTTCAATTAGTTTTTAAAAACCCACGCAATACTTATTATGCGCATTAAAAATCTAGAGATTACCTACTTGATAAAGTTTGGGAAGTAGGTGTTTCAATATTCTACTCATAACAAAAATTATCATAATTGTTACCGTGATACAAATAAATTTAAAAACTGGAGCAAAGAAGAAAGTTTGGAAGACATACGAAAATTACAAATAAATGTGGATGAGAAAATTTATGTAAGTTCATTGTGATACTGTAATAACTTAATATTTATTTGTTATATGTATTCCAAATAAAATTGTATAAGAAGCAATTGAAATACATTAGGTAATTGATTATTATCATGTCTTAATCGCAATAAATAATATCACATTGTATTTGATTTAAAAATATTTATTGCTTAGAAATAAGTTGAAAATATTTTTTTTCGTTTTTGAAATCTCATGAGATAAAGATGTATGCAAATTTGATAATATAATAAAGCGGAGCGTATAAATTTTTACACCATGCAGATGTATCTTCAGAGACGTAAATAGCCTATGACCAGTACAAATTTAAGTCTTTTATCCAAAATGAGTTTATCAGTCTTTTAGCCTACAAAATAAGATATGCTTACATTCCATATAATACGTTTTATTTATCGTTAATAATATGAGATTGATTCAGTCATAGATGATTTTGCAAATTGGAAATGGAAAAAATTAAGCTTTATTTGAGTGAAACATTCTTTATATTCTACATTATTTTATTTAATACGTATTATATTATTTTTACAGTATATTGATGTTGAATATGTGTATTTTTTAATAAATGTAATTTTATCTTGCATTTTAATGAATTTAAATACTGTTATAGCTAGATTTAATTGTTTTGTACGTATGAATTTATAAAAGGCAGATTTTTTTCGACTGGCCATAGGGACTTTAATTGCTAGTTATGTATGTATCTTTATATTTTTTTACGTGAATCAGCTGTTGCTTTAATAATATCAACTCCAACTACTTTTTTATCTCTTGCATGTTTTGCTGTGTGATACACAAGATATTGCACTGTCAACTAATTCTTTTTAAGAAAGTACTTTACTTACTACTGTACTTTTGAAAAATAACAATTTAATGATGTATAATTGAATTTGTTATTATAATAACATAAGCAGTTTAAAATTTGTGTCCAGAATGTAAACATACGACGGCAGTGATTGCATTCAACTCAAAATGGATATTCGCGTCACACAGAAACGATTAGCGGTTGACCTGAAATCGAAATCGAGTTTTCCTTTGCCAGTCAGTGTTGCCATAAGTAAATAAATAATTAAACTTTCGGGCCGGTTTTCACAAGATCGCCACTAATTTTAATATCACAGTTGAACACAAGCTGTTGCAAGAGAAAGATTGTTTATTTGCAATAAATTTGGTTTTACATTACCAATTTTCTTGCGATGGCAATCGATTATTATTTTATTTTATTGAGTATTCTCACATGGCAGACTATTTCAATATGTATATTTCAATTTTACGTCTTAGGAAAAATGAAATTGGTAAATTATGACAAAATTCGATAAAAATCTTACAGTTACATATCGATCTAGAAAGACAAAAGAACATAACTTGTGTATAATAAATTTTACAGGAGGCACAAAAACCGTTTATTTAATGTAAACACTAAACAAATAAAACTTTAGAATGCACGCAAACTAAAACTAGTGCTTAATTTACCCAATCTGATTATGTTTTATTAGTTATTTAAGAAAAATCAATAAAAAAATTGATGTAGTGTAAGGTCTTTTTCTGTATACAAATTTTACCAGATCTTCTTTTTTCAAACTTAATTTAGATACTAATTCGGCAATTGTAGTTTGGAACCTTTTGATAGAACATTTATTAAGTTACAAATATTATTATTATCATCGAAAAAAGCTATTTTTAATTAACTAAGAGCTATGTCCATTTGAGTTTCTACAGTTAATATTTAATATGTATAGTTACATGGCAGCTACTTGCATCAATAGAAATATTTTAATTGAATATAATATAATATTGAAAAAACATGTATAAATTAATATTAATCATTTGACTCAAAGGATACAATATGATAATGTGGCTTCCATACGAAGCCCTATTTCTTTTAACTCTGTCGAAGAGTTTAAAAAATATTATCGAAGAGTATTCGAAAATTTAATAATTTATTATCCAATGATTCATTTGAGTATTTTGGTACGTAATAAATGACAACATAACAAAAAATGTGTTTGATAATAAAAATAAAAATGCAGGGGAAATTTGTACTGAAGATAACGTGGGAAATAACCGTATTCTGATAGAAACCACCTTAATGCAGTATTAGATAATTTCAATTGTTTATTTAATCTTCCAAATTTAAATATTTGAAAAACAAATGACAGTCGGAACTCATATATTACCGCCCTAAGGATCGGCAACCTTTTCTACTTTTAATTTTGATGATCTAGCCGTGGGTATTTATTTAATTAGGATGAAAATAGTAAGCAATTAATATTTTTACCAACTGTTTTTATTTCAAACGTCGAAATCACCGACATATATAAAATATCGTCATTGGATCAAGTTGCTTAATTATACATGTTATGGTGATACACACGCATGGAGACTTCACAAAATCAAATAACAATATCAAATCGTTTTTAATTAAGTATTAAAAGTAAAAAAATAATTATTTAAGCATACAGATGACATGCCATATATGTACGATTTAAGTTTATGGGCTGAAAAAAATTTGCATTTATCTGCCAGACCTGGGGTTGCCGACCCCTGGACTACACTGTTGAAGTATGTGTATCTATTGCCTACATAATATATTAATGCTATTCGGAACGCATAAATAATTGATTTCTCACATTCAATCGCGTATCTAACGCATACGAGTGATTCCATACTACATGAGCCTAGTGACAAACTATTCGTTGGGCCTACAAACAGTTTCTTAGAAACTTCATTACATAATGTAAGGACTATAAACATTGTATTATGTCACAATGTATTACGCTATTTTTATATGGACGACCTAATAAATCGTGGAAGATTATACAACACGAAAAATTGCTTCCCTTTAATGAAACACTAGTTAGAGAGATTCTATTATTACTAATGTATTTTAATACCTGGCTGTATGTAATGTTTTAGTATCTTCTTGAATGACATTGACAATTTAAAAGTTTTAAAATTAAACCAGTTGATTTAGAAATAGCAGCCAAAATTACATGTGAAATTTTTTTGTTGCTTCTGTTCATTCACCATTTGGGAACAGTTCTTGTGAAAAACAGACATACACATGAATTGTTTGTTTTATAGTATGAACGTGCTTGTAAATTTTTATCAATAAATCATTCAAACTAATTATTGTATATTGAAAAGTAAAAATGATTGGTAAATTGTAATTTTTTTGGTCGTTAGCAGTTTAGTTTAGCATCACATTTGTTGAATGTAAATAAAATTTGCATAAAATGTTCATATTAATAACCTAGCATATTAGACAACACGGTTACTAGATATGAAATTGTAGTATTTTATAAATCTATTACAATGTCCACTCCAAAGGTGGAGCATGTGGATCAATGGATCATCGTTTTATCTGTGAGTGGCTTTGGTGGTTGAGTTGGCGAGCTCACTTTGCAATGATTTGACACCGGGGATCGCGGGTTGCTTAAATAAACAAGTATAATATATATCACATAAAAATGAGACAAATATGGGGTGAAAACTAATCCTTGTGAACTATCTACCTACGATTATTGTAGAAATATGTGTCTTCCAAGTGTATGGCAAATATGCTTAAAACGCTTATGACGTTACAAATTATTGTTTAAAGAAATATGAACTGCAGATAAATATAAAATAATTGGTATAGTGAGTAAACCTTTCCAATCGAAAAGTATGATATTATTGGTTAAATTAACTACGTATATCATGATTAAATATAATATAAATGCCTCCTGGGTTAACGAGAAGTTGTGGATTCATTCCACAGGTGCTGGATTAAAAATCATCCAAAGATGTTTGATTAATAAGTAATTCGCATAAAAACAAATCTGTCAAAACACGTTACGTCACATTACGAAGATCCATAAACTCCATTTTCTGGAGTAAATATTTTGATATTGCTTAATTTCACATGCTTTTGGAGTGGACATGGTAAACATATATTATTTATATTTAATTTTTGCTCTATATACTGACTAAAATGTTAAGTAAATACATATTTTTTTGTATTATATGAATAAGTGGATATAAATTAATAGTTGACGGGTTAAAAATATTTTTGTACCCGCGTTAGTGTATATAAAATCGAAAAGAATGTCAAAGTTCATTGATAAGGCAAGCTGTAGTGATAAGGGATATCATAAGAAGGTCGTTGCTTGGCACACAAATGTATCTTAACATCATAAGGAGAATTACTAAAAAATCTGACATTCATTCTCGTCTAAATCTTGGCGAATGAACGATGTGAATCAGTTTTATGATTTTTAGTGAGTAATGTGAAAATATAATTATTTTTTAATAAAACTGTAATATAGTAAACCAATCTCTCTAGCTTTCACGATTATGGTTTTTGATTTATTCAAAACCATGGAAGTTATTTTGTGCAATTGTGAGCCATGTTCCAAAATTCCATGTTACGTGTTTAAAAGAGTCTAAGAAAGTGTACAGAACGAAAAGGATTACTCGTGTTGGTCAAACTAACCACATTTACTAAATTACTCAGGGTTGCCACAAGGGCAAAGTTCTTTGTTTTTTTTTAAAATGTGACGCTATATAGCGAGCGGGATGATCATTCTAAGTTCACCACGTTTTTGTTCGTGTCGTTTTTGTTTCAGTAAGTCTCCTGAGTAGAAATATAATTAGTATTTGCTTCTGTGATATTCCGTTAAATAATGTCAGGTCTTTGGAATACGTTTGATTAACACTGGGCGTAAGAGCAAGTGGATGGTGGGCATATTTAGTTGTAATTTATTATCTACGTTGTAACAAACCATTGCTGGAATTCGACTGCAGACGCGTTTATACAATAAGTAAATAATTAATCATTGATGAGTCCGTTGAAGTCGCACCATTTATATATTATATTGGACAAATGCTTGCTGTCACTGAACAGTAATGTATCAGCAATGGTAGTGCATCGGCCAAAAGATTTGTTTGACAGAAAAAAATCAGTAAAAATAAGTTTCATAAATCAATTATAATGACTTTCCATGTTAAACGTATTATTATTTGTATAATGTTTTCTTCAAATATTAAATTTGAATTCCTATTAATATCGATATTATATTGCATAGTAAATCTAAAAGTCCCAGATGGACTGATTGATCTGTAAAAAAACAAATATAATTATGTATTAGAAGAGAATCTATCAAGTATTTTTCCCCATATCGGCTCCGAAAGTGGAGCATATGTATCTCCGTGAGAGCTTATTACGCGTATCTCTTTTAGTTTGAAAATCATCTTTTTTGTCTAATATAAATAGTGTCTATGATTTTCAAATACTCTTTCGCTAATAATAAACCAAGATTCATTTACCTTCAATATGCGTTTGTTTTTAAACGATATGTTTGTAAATTATCATACCATACTATTAAAATATTTTTTTGTTTGGTATTTTATTTACACTCGTTTGACATATTATAATGCACATAAAGGTGTGAGATGTAAGTATGCATTCTTGATCTAATTGTGATTTTTTTTTCTTCTCCAGATGACGTGCGATGGCATAAAAATCGTGGACAATATGCTGAATCGTTCCTTCTACAAGCTGGGGTTGATTGTCGGTCATCATCCTGGCTACTTTCTCATAATTCCTATACTCCTGACGCTCCTCTGCATCACAGGGTACCAGCAGGTGCGCTATGAAATTGATCCGGAGTACCTCTTTTCGCCGGTCAGCGGCGCTGGTAAAACTGAGAGGAATATTGTCGAGGAGTTCTTCAAGGTTAACTACACTCACCGGTTTAATGTCGGCCGAATCACGAGACCAGGTAATATCATGTTCACTATATTTATTAACATTTTGTAATAAATATGATTATATGTTATGTTCGTTCACAGCTTAGATATCTGAAAATTAAAAATAGATAAAGGCCTCTGTACCGAATTTTTATTTGAAACAGAACTAGAGCAAAAATAGTTAAAAAAGTTAGGTTCCAAAAATTAGAAAAACATACATATATTTGTGATTCGAAGAAATATATTTACTAAAGCAATTTCCATCAAAAGCATTACATATTAATATATTATATTAAATAATGTTTTCTTCATTGGCCTATGCACCACATTCATTGTCTTGAGAAAAAAAGTGTTTGAAAAATACACTTGTTCCTAATGAAGTAATATAATATATTTTCGTTTTGGGACACTAAAGACATTAAAGTGCCCATAATGAAATATAATTATCCTATAAATGTTATTGTGGTGACCTTAGAACACTTCTCATCCAGTATTTAACAAAGGCTGCTTATATCCGTAAGAGTAAACAGAACACGGTATAGCATGGAAGTTTACCTATTCAAGAAGTATCCTAATGCAGTGCTTTTTTACTTTTTTATTCGAACTAAAACTGGTTTTATTATTATATTACGTGCTAGTTATTCGTGATTAATTATTTATTTATCATAGAATCATGATTCTTGTTAATATAAAATAGTTTTTGCGAGAAATATAAAAAGCTAATATTCAATATGCAGATTTATTAATATTGAACTATAATCGAGTTGTTTTAAAGTAACCGGTCATTAATCAGTGGCGTAGTATTTTTAGAGAGGTGCATTTAAAGATATAATAAAAAAAGTATATTAACCGTATAGTATTTCGATAGCGAGCAAATAGCCCTGTTATTACTGTAATATATTAACGAATAAATATAAAATTCAAATTTTATAGAAAAACATTTTTAAAGAAATTTCACCAAAGAAATTTGAATATTTGTATATTTAATGTAAAAATAATGGTTAAATTAATGAAAAATATTTTTTTGTAATCAAAATTTAAACTTTATTTTAATTGTCGTTCGTAGTATCAGTGAGAAATGCTAACAACGATCAACTTTTGCGTTCAGCTAAAAAAAAATACGCACAGTGAATATGAAAAGTTGTATGGTTTAAAATTATGAAATAATGTATTATTATAATATATGAAATTAAAACTAACTGTAAATGCTCCTTTGTGGCTAATGTCTCGCTAGAATTTTATAGTTTCAAAAACACCGGAGCAGTCAAAAGGTTAAACTTTGTAATTATTAATAAGGTAATTTTATTTTGCTAGTATGAACTGCACGCCACTGTCAGTGGTGTACTAAAGATAATATTTGATATTATAAATTAATAAAAAATATGTGCACTTGACCCAATTCTTCTGCTATTATGTGAATGACATGATATTTCAACTTCGATAAACCGCGTCTTATTTTAAATGCTACTGAAAACGCAAAGACAAAATAATCAACACACATTACATTGGCCATCTTTTAAAAGTTCAATTTATTTAGCAATATATTTTAATCTGTAATTATCGAACGAAACATGGATATGGAGCAGATTAGGCGGTTGGATGACAAACAATATCTGTGAAAAATAATTCTTTAAGATATATCCTTAATATGCTTTGGAAGCAGAAATATTAAAAAATAGATTAATTTGATTAATTATATATACATAATATTCAACTCTACAACAAATAAGGTCTTTTCCCAATGTATAGTACAATATGGATCTCGACAACGTTAATAATTCTCAATAGACAATCTTTAAAGATTGTTTTTATGAAGATTAGTTAACTGTTTAATACATTCAGACCTGCATATTTATTTTTTATTCCTTGATAGGCTGCAGAATTTGAAATCTCGGCATTTTGTATCGAGGCACTTGCGAATTTCGTCAGATAGGTAATACATATTAATGCATTGGCGCATAATGTGAGAGTCAATCCCGCATTCCTCGGATTGCTAGGCAGGCACGCTAACTTCTACGCCACTGGGGAGTCATTCTTATAATGTGTGTGATATTAAAAAATTTGAACACAAAAATCTGAAAAATAATTAACTGAATGATAAAGCAGGAAGATGAATAGTGAAAACTGCTGAAAAAAAAACACCTGTTCATACACAAACAATTGATTGAACTTACCTTAACTTAAGAAATAATATTTTATTTCTTGACGTTATGAATACGCCGACATTTACCGACATTATTAACGATTAACAAACATTTTAAAGAGTTATCTCCCATAGACAATTCAAAATACGTTAATAATATTTTTCTTTTGTGATGAATTCTTTATTCTTTTTTGGGTATTAATATCTTTTTTAATGGATTTACTTTTTTAAAAATCAACATCCTAAGCAAATATTTTCATGATTTGTATAATTATCATCAAATACGAACATTGTTAAATTTTTACCTTTTGTTTGCTTACTCGAAAGATTTGCTTAACATATTTATAATTATTTACATAGTAACAATTTGTCGATTTGATTTCTTATTGCTTTGTTAACTATTGTGTAGAATAACACTTTTCGTAATGTAGCCATATTGCTTTAATTAAATCACAAGTCCTCATTTTATTACATACAGTTTTTGAGTTTTGATCTCTTGCGGTTTCATAAAATGCATTGATTAATAGCTGAGGCGATATTAAAACTCCTTTGCACTGGATTTTTTAAAGTTTATCTTTGACTTACGCAAGTACGAAGTATTATCATTTATTAGCTATTTAGTAAAATACTAATTACGGTATTGCGCATAAATAAACGCAGGGTGACATCAAGATAGACAGGACCATAAAAAATAATGAACCCCAACCTAACCTAACCTATGAAGTATATGTATATACTTTTATATACTACCAGCATTTATATACCGAATACACAATGGCTTAAAGGTGAACAACGTTGTTTACAAACATTCTATTGTTTTCAATAGATTTTTCTTCTTTGAGAGTGTACTATTAATTGTTAAACGCGATTAATTATATTCATTTTGACATTCTGTTTTAATTTATAAATAAACTTAAAATTGTTTCAAAAAAATATTAAAACGTTCCGTATTTTCATAATTTACACTGTACGAATGAATAATAAGTCCATATCTTAAAAAAAATGCATATTCTATGTTGGCATTAAGTCTGTTTTGTATACACCGTAATTTTTAAATATGCAGTCTGATTTCGTTGTTTTATTGTTTTAATTATATCTTTACATGCGCGATATGTACATAACACTGAAAGGAACAAATATATATATATATTTTAAATATGTATAATGAATATATCAATAGGGTTAGTGTTAATATTGCAACACAGAGGTATTTGGCACACTTGAAATGCGTGAAAATTATGCCATCTAAGGATGCCAAGACCTCCGCTTAACCTTTGCTTCGGTCAATAGTACTTCCTGGCATCTTTGCAGAATCTCACAATACATTAATATTTCTTCGCTTTCAAGTTATTTACGCTGTAAATAATGTAAACACACCCATTCAGATGAAGCCACAATAAACAAATAATGTTTTTCTTCTTTCGACAATAAATATTTTAGACTATTTAACAGTGCTTTAGTAATCTGTTGGTAAGTAAAGATGTATTTTTTTAAATCGTTTAAAGTTACGATTAAGTTTTTCCATACTTAATAAGAAGCTGCACGTATGTATTGTACCATAAACAGATGTACTGCCTAGAGGCTTAAACAGTAATATAAAATATTTGTATGGGTTAAAAATATAAAAAATAACAGACAATTAATCCAAGTGGAAATAAATATTGAATAATATAAAAATACAGATAACCACACCGCAATGCTATCAAAAATATATGGCCTATATTAAAACGAGCAAAACACAACGAAGAATATTTTTCGTCATTCAAGAATATCGTTATCAATTAGAACCAGTATTTTTTTTTATCAAAAAGCCACACGAATCATTATTTTGAAGATTATAAAAGGTCACAGCAGGTTATCATCATATGTTCAAAAATGTGTTGGTACCTTCTATTAACTATTAACAATAGTACACACGCACTTACCATGTGCCTAGAATTTAGTCTAATACATCAATATTTTTTTCTTATATGATTTGTTATCATTTAGATCCATATATTTTACTTAATATTTAACTCCAACCTAATCTAATAATTAGATCACCGAGCCGTCCATTCAACCCAATATAGCTCAACTAAATTTAAACTTGATTGGCGTAGTTTAGCACTATTTATGCAGTGGTAATTAGTAGCTACTGCCTTTCCTATAACCATAGGTTTTAATCTCATAAAATCAAGAAAAAATACGAGTCAATATAAATAAATGTTTATTGGTAGAATTTTCAACTAAAGTCACCAGTGTCACCACCATTATACATATTATTAAGCAAATGGTAATGCCATGCAAACACAACTTTCTATAAAACGGATGATTTAAATTGCTAAATGTATACCAAATGACCAGCGGTTTATTTATTTTAAAATAATGAATTGATTTATTCCTATCTCGTCCGAAATACTATTATATAAGTTTTTCTAATCTTCAAATGAAAGAAAGTTTATCTAATATAATTGTATAATGTTCTTTAATAGGTCGATTCGGGCGATTGATTGTCGTCTCTAAAGATGGTGATTCAAATATGTTGAGAGCTGCCGTTTGGAAGGAACTTCGTATGCTGGACGACATAGTCCAAAACGCTACCACGAAATGGGAAGAAGAGACGTTTACTTATCGCGAAGTCTGCGCGAGATGGATGGAAAACTGCTTTTCTAACGATATTCTCAATCTGGACAAAGTCATCGATGATGTAAGTATTAATATTTTTTAATATTCTGAATCTAAGGCCAAGGCTACGATAGATGCATGTTGTTGTGACGACAACGTGCTGTCACCCTGCTTAACTTGCTCACTCACCTATTTATTACCATTTTATATCTCTGTTACAAACGCTCTGTCGTTGTGGCATATGTTGTAGCCTCGGCCTAACATGGATATATCACCATGATGATGAGAGCATTTTACGGATATATTACCATTTTTTTATTTTTATAATATTTGATTGATGCGATTTATAGGGCATGTTCCATCCATGTTCATATATTTTAAATACAAATTGTTGATATATCTGTACGTACTCAATTATTATAAAAATATATTATGATCATATAAGATTTAAATAAATAAATAAATAGGTAGCGTGCGCGCCTAACGATCTGGGGAATGCGGGTTCGAATCCCCATCTGTGGTGGGTTTTTTAAAAATCCAAAAAATGCAGGACTGGTTGCCTATTAGGTTGAGTAAT
>JAGVSQ010005358.1:0-11541 GCA_022683975.1 Rhyacophila evoluta
CGCATTCCCCGGATCGTTAGGCGTGCACGCTACCAACTACGCTACCGGGGAGACATCCAAACATTTAGACTGGTTTTATTTCTGTGATTTCCTTCTCATGTGTTGAATAAAAGCATAGTTATATATGATTGTTTAAATTATTGTGTATTTCTGAAATAAAGCCTTTTACATTTATTTACAAGTATTCATTATTTATATAAAAAATATTGCACAACCTTGATACAGTTAAGGAAACAGCAGATTTTTATTTCTCTCGATGTATAATAATTCTCAACCACGTAAACATAAAAAATTGCAAATAATAATTCATCAATATATTTCAGCATGACTATTAATTTCTTACATTTAAATTTGTATGATTTGCTTTTTTATATTTACTTTTTAATCATTTAATATAAAAAAGAAACTATAATGTAAGTTTGAAATTCATTTTTATGGAACTGTTTTGTATATTTTTCATAAATCTGGCAGCAGCATCCATTGAGTCTATTAATACATACTAAAGCATTTATCTTGCATTGAAATTAATATCCACACTTGCCAGAGTCAAATTCTATCCTAACCAATGTGAGAAATCATTGGGACACATACGTCTGGAGAAATGGCCATGGACAAAGTGAGTTCTTTTTTCTTTATGGTATCTGGGATAATATTTGACTCAAAGTATTACAGATAAAAAAAATACGCTTTTTAAATTTCGCAAACATTTAATCAGTAAGTAGATGATACCAATCTTTTTTACTTGAAAAAAAATGAATATATTTTGTCATGTGTATATAAACTATAAGATTTGAATGTTCCTGTCCTATAAATTCACAACAGTCAATGTGTTTTTATTGTGTAGAACAATGCTCGGTAACCCGCGGCCTGCGGGGCTCATGTAGGCCCTTGTGGCCTTGATGCGACCCTCAAGGTGACGGATGATATCATACACCAGTGGCCCACAAGGCGTGTTGGTATGGTCCGTACGTTAATGACATATGGCCCAAGTGCAGCCTGCACTAATCTCCACATAAAATGTTCGGCCGTCTTACTACAAAATGTTGCCGGTCTACGATTTAGAATATAGATTGAGTGACTAGTCATACAACCAATTTATAAAATTTATCTCCTTACTATAAAGGTATATGTATTCTACCTTTCTAATTTGTCTTTTATTACTTCAATATTGGGATACTGGAAATAACAAAAATCCCAAGATAATTATTTGACTTTAACTTATTAGATGATAGTTTGATTATCAAGAGACTGCCTATTACAGTAGTTGTGAGATACATTATTAAGTAAGTGTTTTGACCTTCATCACAGGTTTTTGTTATAAAAAATATCTACTTAATTAAGCAATTATATCACATGATTTACAATCCATCTAAGAATACTTAGTATAAATTTATTAGTAAAAGATTTAAACTACTGAACTATACTAATATTTGTGTGGTCTTTCGCTTACAATCAAGTGTAATTATAATAATTATTTTTAGACTGCTATTACCTAAATATTTGAAAGAAATAATTTTATTTTCACACTGAGCATAATGGTAATCACAAATCTCTAAAACCTTTAATTCAAAATATATGTTATGATTTTGCTGTGTTTAATAAAAAAATATTGACTGTCTTTTGAATAGAATATATTTGTAACCTTTTTGTATGAATATCATAGTTATCTATTTATGATAAAGCTATATTTAATGATCTCTTAATATTAAGTGAAATAATACTATTGATTTTGAGATGGTTTTTTGTTGATTCCATTGAAACTCAGTCATATAGTTGGGAGATGATCCATTTTATTTGAATTTCGTTTATTCTTTGCTTGCTGTAATCGGGTGTCTTGATTTGGTAACTGAAGCTGCGGTAATGATGTTGTGTTCATTTGTACTGGACCCTGAAATAGAATAATAAAAGAGTAGGTAAGCTGATTTTTGAGGAGAGAGCCCATCTTTAATATCCAGTCAACCAATTTAACATATGGAAAAGATAATGCGCAAATTCCCTGATATTCAAGAGGGTGAGGCTTCACCAGAAAAAATTCGGATATTATCATAAATGTCAACCAAAATATATCAAAATGAGAATCGTTACAAAAAAACTCACTCTTGAAAAGGATTAAGGATAAATAATATTCTATATGTGGTATCCATCAAGCAATTCTACAATATTATTTATCAACTAAAAACAATATCTTAGGACTTAGGTTATTGCTAATGTAAAACAGAGGTTTTTCTGTTGTGGTCTAATTGGTTATAGAATCTAATATTATGGTCAAAATCGATATATTGATTTTATTAAATATTACATTTGATTCTTGATCGCAGGGGAGTACACTGCTATGATTGCCAGGAAAGAATTCTTGTTAAATATGCTACAGCACTCACACACTTTGTAAATTCATATGCTCCATCTCAATCTACTTTTGAGATCATTATACTAAACATTGGTACTGAAGATAAAATTTCATAATGTCATAGGTGTCTCAGATAAAAGATATGTACTGTATTAAATTTTAGAAATCAGGTTACCCTTGACTTATCCCTTTTCATCTTTTCAAATTCCTCCATCTCTGAATCAGGTAACCTGTAGTAGAAATTTTGAAAAAGTTGATGCCTAAGCAACTGCTCACATGTCCAACGCCGAACAGGATCTTTATCTAAGCATTTCTGAAATAAAAAAGGAATTATGATAAATTCATAGAGAAATATAAATTATTACTGATAATATTTGATTCTAACATCTAATACAAGCCCAGTACATCTGTTCTGCATCTGAAACATATAGACTCTCATATACAGATTGGTTTTTATGAGGGTCGATTATCAGATAATCACTTAATGCATCGGGTATACAATTCCACATCTGTAATTTTTTTTAAAAAACTTCCCAGATATGGGATTTGAACATGCGATTTCGAGTATTACTTATTAGATTTGATATTTATGGATATGTTAACATAATTAATATAAAAGTATCATTCACCTCTAAAAAGTCCTGCAAATTTCGTTCATTTGAATATCTCTGGGGAATTTTCTTGGATAGTGGCTCTATATTGGATGGTTCTGGTAGAGACATTCCCTGAAAATTTTTTGGCATTAGATATCACTTTCTGAGTAAAAAAATTAGATAATAAGAGAGTATATTCCAATTGCACTAATTAAATCTTTATTATAAACATCATTATTCAATTATTTGCCTTCTAGTCATTTATAATTGAATCGCTGAGTTGCAAAAAACAATCTGGATTCATGACCAACAGTAAAGGTAATCCAAAGTACTTTTCGCAACTTGGTGACTGAATCAATAATTTCACAAAAACTGTCTATATAGATAGGTTAATAGGACAGATTTTACACAATGCCTGGGCTGAATTTGTGAAATTTAAAAAAAATCATGTAAGAGATTCCAGAATAATGTAAAAAATACCAACTATTGAGTATCATGAATTCATAGATTGTAAAAATACATTCCACCACGTGAAGAATGTGTTTTAAACACCATTTTATATAATGGTTATCCAACGAGAATTAATAGTGGGTTATATTGATTAAAAATATCATGTGATAATTCCAGTAATGGTCTCATACTTTAATTACCTGGAAAAAATCATTTTGAGAAAAGATGGTCATATGTCTTGGTAGAAGGTCACCTAATGTCCGCCTTATTAAGTACAGCTGGTCCATGTCACTTTTTCCTGGCCATAAAGCTTCTCCGGATATCAATTCAGCAAAGACACAACCTAAAAATAGTATTTTGATCAACTATCGTCTATCTGATATTTTAAATAATCCATATATTATTATATAAAATATTTTCTCATAGAATTTTTATAGCATGTTAGACCACTACTCCATTACAAAGCTAAAAAGAGCTTACTGCATATTGTGGATTGTAAAATAATTAGTGAAGTATATATTACAGCAATTGACAAATTATTCTTTTAATTATTTACCAATGGCCCAAACGTCAACAGGTGTACTGTACATAGTGTCACCGACAAGTAACTCTGGTGCTCTGTACCATCGTGTTGCAACGTAGTCAGTATAATTTTCTCCAGGACCTGAAAAAATTACAAACAGAAGAATGAAATAATGTTAACATACACTCTGTGGATCAATGATAAGGTTGATACATTCCTGATATATAAGGGGCAAATTAGAATCTTGTAATTGTATGTATGTAAGTAATTAAATCACATGTTTATACATTTGTATATGTATTTAGATTCATGGTTGAGCGTAAATCTAGTGGCCAAACCAATTTTTTGATTATTCTACATTAGATACAGAATGCTTCGTTCAACTGTAATGCTATTTTAAAATTATTTTTACAGTATTATATACTATCTACGGGTCAACTAAAAATGGTTAAATCGTTAGACATATTATATCATAGCAGCATACATTTAGCAGTGTGAAGAATGAATGTCAATATTTTATGTCTTTAAATAATCTAACTAAATTGTCTCGATTCAATGTTTAATACATTAGTTTTAGTAGATTTTTTTTATATTTACAAACATTTTTTATGTCTTTAACGCATCATTTTGAATCATTGTGAGGTGAGAGCTGAAGAAAAGACTACCAATAATAAAGAAGTACTTGGTACTTTTAACCGTCTTGCTTTATGATGGACAGCATTTTAATAATTAAGAAATATATTTTTTCTGGTATAGGACCTCAACTTTACAGTTATTACAAAACTATCTTGTTTAAAGTCTCTTACTTATCATTCTCGCAAAGCCAAAATCACAGAGCTTGACAACTCCTCGGGAAGTCAGTAGTATGTTTTCTGGTTTTACATCTCGGTGTATGCAGTTGTGTTGATGGCAATACGCGACTCCTTGAAGAGTTTGCCATGTGATTTGCTTTGTAAGTAACTCAGGACATCCCTGAAACAAGAGACAATAATATACCACATACAACAAATACAAAATCTCTCCGAGATAAAAGAAATTAGTGAAGACAACAAAGGTGTGCTATTTTTAGTTACTAAGGTTCTTTGGTATGGTACAAAAATGAATATCAGTTTATAATTAAATCTTTAAAAGTTTATAATTACATCTTTAAAAGTTCATAATTGGAGAATATAATAATAAAATTACCTGAGGGTATTTTTCTAGCTCATGCAGGACGGTGTGATCACAAAATTCAAACACTAAATGAAGTTTTCTTTTTCTTCTGAACACTTCTATTAGATTTACTAAATTTGGATGTTTTAGATTCTGAAAATAAAACGAAAATATATTTAGAAATTGTTTTATTTTTGACGTAGTAATAGTTTACTAAGCCTTTCTTTGCTAGCTTCAGCTATTTGTAACAATAACTTTTGACGGGTGTTTTTTCGTTGTTTTTTTGTAAATAAATTTGACAGCTTAAAAAAATAGTATTAAAGTTATTTTTGGAATATGATTAAATTCCAGATTAATCAAATTTTGACAGAGCAGATTTGTCCATTTTATTGAAATTAGATTTATCCCCAGCTTCTTTTAGCTAAATGCTCAAACATAACATTGTGTAATCCGTTTTGTTATAAAAGCTAAAATGTAGTTACTGTGTCAACAAAACTACGGTGTAATTTATTTAGGTAAGCAAAATTAATTCTGTATATTTTTTTTTGTGAAGCACTTGCACGCCTATGTTTATTTTTTGACGCCGTTTATCTATTAGGAATGTTTTATAATATTTGATCTTAAGGACCCTTTTGAACGAGTTAACGCATAATAAATATTTCAATAAAACATGTTTAAATAAATAAATCTTCAGAAAAATATCTCTATATAAAAGTAAAAAAAATGACTTCATCAAATTTGATTGTTCTTGTTTGCTTCCTGGTGGCTTTATCAACCTATCATTACCAGACTTTTGACTGATATAATGGTTTTCATTAAAGTAAGAAATGGGACCATATGTATTTATTTTTGATAAACATATAACAATATATTAGCATTTAACATCTTCGTTATTTATTTTTATGGCGTTAAAAAAGCTAGTCGCAAAGAAAAGTTACCATTAATTACTGTAATCACCAATAACGATACAACATTGCTTGATATTCAAATTTTAGGGTTAAAATTATGTTTCAAAACTACATGGTTTATAATAAATGAATAACTATTCACTGAATGCGCATGATGGAAATATTGACTTCAAACTCAAAACTAGTAGAAAATTCCGTATAATTTATAGATCGGTTCCAGGTTTTATAACAGTATATAAACACGAATTTACGTCGAAGGATATTCCAAAAGGAGCTGACATTTTTTTGCGTAACCATAGTACACATTTTTATTTACTGTCAATCAAAAGACGGGTAGAAATTGTAAATTTTCATACGGCGAAATGATGCCGTGAAAAATGGCGGCAAGTTAAAAATTTTAGCTTATTTTGGGACATGATTATTTATATATTGGAACAAAGACTTTTCCCTTAGATTTTATCCTGATACTGGAGAATACATTTTAACCGTCCATTACGAAAACAGAAAGTAATAAATAAAAAGTGTGATTCAAATAAAAACACAATAATTTAAATGCCCGAATATGCACTAAAAAATCTCTATTATGTCATTAATCGTTCTCCACAATATTCACGTCGATTTTCCATTGTTAAATAAGCATCGATCGAGTTTTTGCCGAAGAAGTTTCAGATGTGTAATACACGTAATCTTTTTTATAAATCTATTTTGCTTTGCAAGATTTGTGTAAACATATTTTTGTTGGCCGGTCATTATTTCGTACAATGGCCTTACAAAAATGTTTGTAAATGTCTTTGGTAATTACGCAATTTTCGTCAAAAAAACTAACATATAATCACTGTAATGACCATATAGCCGTGAAAGATAATTTTCTTTGTCATCTGTGTGTGTATTTGACCTTTTTAATAATTGTTGTCCACTGTGACGAAAAAAATAATTGACAGTAAATAACGATTTCCTCCCGCCTAGTTTCCGCTCCGTTTTCAGGAGTATATCACGACATCAAATACTTTAAATCAGTCTTCAAGTAGTGCACGTAACTAAGGGTCAGGCAAAAATATTAATATACTTTGGCAGCCTTTCACCCAGAATCAAACGTCATTTATAAAATATTCAAGATAAAGAGAAGTTTTTAAAGTTTTAAAATACAATAGTTTTTTTTTTCACATTTCCGTTTTCAAAGTAGAACATTTGGATCTCCATAGTAAGAAGGTGACTATATAAATGGCACATATGTATATTTGCCATAGAAAGACTTATAATTAAAGAATTATTTCATGAAAAAAGCTTGATACTCGGTCAATTGTTCGACTCGTTAGGGTCTAGTTTCACATTTTTATTTAAATATAAACCTGCTGTACGATTCAAGCCCGGAACCTCCATCATTGAAGTGCTCGCATACCTTTCGGCTATGAAGCGGACTATGTAAATATTGTAAAAAATCGTCTCCCCGGTAGCGTAGAGGGTAGCGTGCGCGCTTAGAAATCCGGGAAATGCGGGCTCGATTCCCCATCTGTCGGATTTAAAAAAATATCTAAAAACGCAGGCCTGAATGCCCATTGGGTTGAGTCACTATCTGATATATATAAAAAATAACAGATTTATTATAATAATTTACCCCGGCTTTAACTTTGAACTCTAAAACTACATTTTGCCAACTTGATTTGTGTTTGCTTATTGAATTTGTATGCACTAGTTTCAGTTGGAGTTTGACATTAAGATTAAAAAAAACGACAAGGAAAACCGTTGCAGGTATTTTATAAAATCGTGTTACGATCCAACCTAGAAACACACACGATACTGCAAGGAAACAATAAATTTTATTAGCCTTCAGTGTATTCGCACATACAGTTTTACTTATATAATCAATACTTTAAGTTATTTTTAACAGTAAATATTAATAATTTTACAAAACATTATTTCGCATGTCAAAGAGTCGAGGGAAGTTGACAGCAAAATTACATTAAATTATTGAAACGGCAAAAGTTTTAATTAATTTATTTTAAAATGTCACCACGCTGAAAATGGCTACTTATATATTTGCGAAATTTTATGAGAAATTCATCATCATGCTTGTGACGATCCTACGTACATTTTTGCTTCCAGCAACAATACATTTTCTCCGGTTGTCTAATATGACTTTTTTCTAGTTCCATGCTTCACTATCATAACCCTCATATGGATATACCCCTAATGTGGTGTAGTTTGCGTTAAACAGTTTGGAAGGTAATGCCTTTTTATCATATCGATTAAGCGATGGGCGTATATGGTAAAAAATATAAATACGTCCATAACTGAATCGATCATTTATTTGTTAAAATTCATTTTCCAATTGACTGGAATATTGAATTATTAAATTGTAATTTTAGAGGCTAGTTTATTTTGTTGATGACTGGATTCGTTGTGACACCATAGTTAAATAGACTTACTATTATTTTAGTTTTATTATTATAAAATTATGCCGTATAAAAATATTATTATGTGATCAGTAAGTTTGTAAAAGCTTCTAGCTCATTCCAGTAGTACAACTTATTTTCATCCTAAGCTACTATTTTTAAATTCTGTTGATAGGAAAATAGGTTGACAAATTTTGTTGAAAATCTTTTTGCGACACCATTTACAAAACGATCGGCAAGATTCATCGATTATTTGTCAAGAGCGAGTCTAAAGACGTGAGATAACCATAAAGCTAATAAAGATGTAGAGTTACATAATTTAAGCTAGTTACACAACCTAATTTGGTCGCAAAATCTCAATACCCGTTGTCCGGACTTGTATAGTGGCGTAACGAATGTGAGATGTTCTTCAAAGTACCAAAAGTGTGCCAGGAGTAGTTTCGCAAGATCCTGGATGGTTTGCACTGCACATATTATTTCTCATGAGAGTTAGTTAAAAGACAATTGTAAATATTTATTGGGTATTCGTTTCTCTTTTCTTGTTTCCCCGGATAGCGTAGTTGGTAGCGTGCGCGCCTAGCAATCCAGAGAATGCGGGATTTCCCAGTATCGGATTCAAAAAATCTAAAAATTCAGGTCTGGATACCCATTGGGTTGAGCTATTGTCTGACAAACGATTCTCGTGAAAAATAATCCGTCAAGACGTTTTCACATTACAGATATTCGTTTTCTTCACTTTCGGAGTGGATATCTCCACACTATGTACATTCCTATGCTCCACTTTGGGAGCAAATATGGTACATGAAAAATTTAAATATAGATTAGAAAACGTCTTCAGTTTTTGCGAAGCATTTACAGAGCAGACGAATCACATAAGTGTGATTATTTACTAGGCTATCGAGGCGACGAATTATTTTCACGTAACAAAAACTTCATATTGATCCGTCAATATGCTTTAGAAAGTTTTGCATAATTATAATATATTGAATAATTTATCTTGTTCAGAAGTTTGTTGTTTTAATATGGAATTATTTATTAACTACGTCGTTCTAAAAAGTATATAAACCAAGCTAAAAGTATGACAAATTACCATATTCGTAACGGAATTAGCATATATGCCACACGACATATCATTCTAAACATAGTGGAAATGTGCACCTAGTATGTTACAATAATGATATGTAAGTAGATATATTCATTTTATTTTCCTTTACCACTTGAAACATGTAACGGAAAACCAGAAATTTTCGTGATGGTCGGAAAATTTGCATCCATGAATAAATAAGTGGAAACATAATGTTACCATCATTCTTTTTTAATCACTTCTGTGCGAAACATAGAGCGTAATGTAGTGTCTGAATAAAGTCTATCGTTTGGTGGATTTTGGTCAACTTTCAAAACACTATGTATTGTAAGTTAAACATGCGGCAATGTGTATTCAAATATAATTATTTTCATGCGTATGTACTTTTCCTAGAACCCATAAAGACTTGTATCAAGTATCAATATCAAGGTTTGAACAATTAGCCTACAATTTTTATGTGAAAAAGTAGACCACCGACGGATATTTATTATTAAAGGATACAATATATTGTATGTTGATTTGGAATCAATAATAAATAGCTCGATCAATCAAGAATCTGTGTTCTGGGTTACATTGTAATTCCATACAGCTTCTGGATTTAATTTTGCGAAATTCGGAAACGTATATATCAAGACAGTTATTGTATAATTTTAATCTTAATGCTAACACAACTAAAATTTGACTCCCGAGTGAATTTTATTTAATATTTGATTGGCTAGGAGATACGCGGTTTGTATTATGAAATAAATATCATTTTTTTAAATATATGCGCTATTTAAAGCTGCTAAATTGTAATTTATTCGTAAATATTAATGTTAAGAAAGGCACTCTAAAACCAAATAACAAAAATTTATTCTGTCAGTTTGTGGAATACAGTATACCCAACTGTTTCTATAATAAAGTTAAAAAAATATATTTGAAATTGGAACTATTTCATATTTTTAATGAACGTTTTTACTTTCAATTTAGATTATTTGAATAATGTTGACATATTGCTCGTTGAACGGAATTGCGCAATAATTCAATAGTTACTGTTTTTAGTGGTGTATACGAATGTTTTCAATTTTTCATATAATAAAAGTAATATTATAAAAAAGTCGGAGGTGTATAAGGTTGAAAATATTATTGAAAAACGAAAGAATCATATTACAACGAACCCTAAACTCATGTATATATAAAGGACGACCCTTTTTATACAGGGTTAATTAGTTAGTTAGTTTTCGCTATTGTATTAATATTATTTTACATTGAATAAAGATTTTTTTTGCACTGTTTGACAGAACGCCTACGTATATCAAATTCAATGAAAACATGTATTGTTTTTCTAAGTTTTAATTGTATATCAGTCACCCGTTATATTTTTCACGTTGCCCTTATAAAATGTGTTTTTCAATAAAATTTTCAATCTGTTTACCTATCTATCAAAATGGCGAATACCAAACAGCTGTTTTTAGTATTTCGTTTTAATTTGAATTTATTTGTCATGGCTTAATTATCGATGCGTTGTTATTGAATTGAACGCAATATTGATTTTACGTAGTATGTAGTTGTTAGTTTTAATATATTATACAATCAAAAGACTGTATAATGGTTTGAATGTATACTCACCTTTAGCATTCGAATTTCTCTAAGAGCAATTTTCCTTATCAAAGGGTCATCTTCGTTCTCCACGAATTTCTTGATGGCGACAATCTCTCCTGTATCCCGGTTTTTGCATTTATACACCAGACCATACGATCCTTCTCCAAGCTTCGATATTTTCTCATATCGTTCCATCAGTCGGCTACTGGCCCTCGACCTGAAAATACTGCTGACGGCGATCATTTTAATAAGAAAGACAATTAGTGGATACATAAAGACTATCAAAATTAAATGTTAAGAAAAAGCATTATGAGAATGAAAAATTAAAATAACTACAACCGTAAAATAACTATGATTGAAAGAATTTGATAAAAATGAGTTTAGTGGTCATTATAACGAGCATTCAAAACAGTGCCCATAGAAGTGTTTCTAAATTATGGTATACTATTTATAGTAATAATGGTAATTTAAGACGCAAGCTTGTTTTTTGATATTTTAAGTCATTATGTG
>JAGVSQ010005360.1:0-16502 GCA_022683975.1 Rhyacophila evoluta
TGTCAGACAATTACTCAACCTAATAGGCAACCAGTCCTGCATTTTTAGATTTTTAGGTTTTAGGCATTCCATATCATTTTTCTAAAAACATGTACGGAAGCCACCTTGTAAATTTTACTTAAAATAATATGATTTATTACCAAGGTATAATTATACCTCAGTAATACTGACAATAAAATTACTATTGGATCCATTTTTAAAAAGTAATAACTTCTTAATATTGTCCTCTTGAGATTTAAACAGTGGCCGAATTCGCAATGTTGCGTGTATAAATTCCATAGTTGTATAAGGAAAAATCATAGATACAGGTCTAAATGTCTAATGGGTTAAGCCGGGAGTCGGCAAACTGTGGTTCTTTTTTCTTTGATATTGCAGTTTTTTGCTCTTCCACGCTTTTTTTATGACTCTTGAAATAATTCTAACATGTTGTGCTATTCGTATTTGACCCTTTTGGCTCAAGAGTTTGTCGACACCTGGATTGAACGATTGAAACGGTATGAAAAAACAATCTCTCAAGGTTAGTCTTTACATTATGGACATAGGTATGCCTCACGCATTTAGAGCGAATATGGTTAAAAAAATTACCACTTATAAAATAATTCTACTTATTCATCGTCAAAATTTTGTTATCTTAGAATATAACATTTTTGAGTTGAAAGAGTTGATTTATATGACAGAAGCAGGACCTAATATCCTTTAAAATGAGCATATTTACTGAATTATATTATATATTCGTTTTCAATTTTAAATCAACATATATTGTAATAACGTACCTCCAAATACATTGACAAGTATAGCCTTGACATTTGGGTCAGATGAGAGGAGATCAAAAGCAGCTTTGACCTGCTGTTCACCAACAGATCCACCTACATCGAGAAAGTTTGCTGGACGACCACCACTCAGTGAGATCATGTCCATTGTGGCCATGGCAAGTCCTGCACCATTCACCAAACAACCGATGTTGCCATCCATGCCAATATAGTTCAAGTTATGTTTTGCTGCCTCAACCTATGATAGAATTTTTGTAATATTGTAAATTATACATTATTAAACTTAATGGTACCAATTATGGTTGAACATGATTTTGAAGAGCTCTTGTTTAAAAAGGTAAAGATAGAATGAAAGATACAGTGTACATATTTTTTTCGTTTCAGTTCAATCAATGATTAGTTTTCAATACTAATTTTTGAGAAATCATTTTGTTTTTATTTTTTTATTTGTGAAAGGGTAATAAACAACAGTACTATATCATGAGAAATATCTCACCTACAACATTTCTGTTCTCTGTATATTTCTAATAATCTCTTTTTGGTAATTCTATATTTACACAATTAGTACATTTGAGGGTGGAAATACAAAAAACTTGTACAAAATCTTCTCTTTTACAATTTGGTATAATGGAATAATTCGGAAATATCCTCTCATTTGCAAAACAGATAACAGAGCTGAATGAAAAATACCGTGGAGCATTTACTTACTTCTCTAGGATCACTCTCGGATGTATCATCCATAGAAAAAACCTCTTTCTGACGAAACTTAGCATTATCATCAAAGTTAATTTTGGCATCTACTGAAATCACCTGTCCATCATCAGTTTCTACCAGAGGATTAATTTCAATTTGAACAGCATCTACCTGTAAAATTGGAGATTTATTAAAAAAAATTACTACATATGAATGCTTGTTTCTCGTCAATTAAATGACAGACAGATTAATCAAATTTTAATTTTTTTACCATGTTTGCTTTCAAAATTTTAGGAAAATCAATTTAGCATCATTTATTAGCAAATAAAAGCAGCTTATTCCCATTTTACGATATTTTAATTAAGTTAGTCACGAAAATTTTCGCAAATACATGAAAAGTTGGCAGCACTACTCACAAATACATAGTTTGACATTTCAAGTAAGATATGCGAACAATGTAGAGCCCGTCATTACTGACAGGTTGTGTGCGCAATCTGTTGTAAAAAATTTTTGCAATGCTCGCTTCTATGTAAAGAAAGGATAAATGATGAAAACTTTATAATTTGCCGACACTGGTCGAAATGCTGTTAAATGAAATGTTACTGAAATGCAGGAATAAAAAATCATGTAGTATTTAATTTATTACTTTTTAGTTCTATACTAAAACAGGTAGACATGATAAACAAATGATGATCTTATTGGTAGTACAAACAAAAACATAGCATGACAAAAATTGTAAATTTTTGTTCATTAACTCTTTAGATGCGAGGTGCGAATATGTCCGCATCACCGTGCACGGCTCTTAAGTGCGAGGTGCGGATTTATCCCACGCCCTGAAAAAAACACGTCGCTTAAGTGCGAGATGCGGGTTTATCCGAATACTATATTGAATATAATTTTGTTTCGTATTCCGACATTCCTTCGTCAGTCGATAGATGTATTGAGTTGTGGATCATTCATTCTACAGATGTTTCAAATTTGTCACCGAAAATTCTTACTCTTGAGATTTTATTTATTGTCGGCATTACTTCTTTTGTTAGCCCTAATAGCCCATTAGCTGACTGCACATTACGGAATTTTAAAAACATGATTCTAAAAAAAAAATAGTTTTGATCAGTTCCCCTTATTCCCTCCCCTTTTTTTTAAAAAATAATAATGGATTTATTTTATTTAATTCTGAAGGTGAATATAAATGCAGCACTGACCAATTAAACACATTTAAAAAAATCGTCCTTAAATATTCAACTTTATTTTTCATTGACTAATTGACTTATTTCATGACTCTTTATGAAATCTTATTTCGCACGTAAAGAGTTAAAAATATCAGTAAATTAATGATTAAGTTAGATTAGGTTCAGATATTTTTAAAAAGAACTTCTCGTATTTTAGGAAGGCAATACACCCGGACTTTGCGTAACACTATACTTCTATACACATTCAATATAACACGGTTGATGAATTGTGACATACTTTTGTATAACACGGTTTTAGAAAAAACAATCAATTAAAAGTTATTTAACATGTCTGATTTGGATACCCCTAGATCATACCAATTACAAAAATATTCTATTCGTCATATTCAGCTAGGTTATTATTTATGAGGGGTATAATTATAAAGTTCCACTATGTTTTTTAAAGTCAATTTTTGTTTTTTGATGCTTTTTAAATTGTTTTATTGTACTGGTTTACAATAATTACTCTTCTCCTTTCTATTATGGCATACTGAAATAAGTTCATTTGGACACACATCCCTCATATTTTCATAGTCAAAGAAATAAAACTATTCACTTTAAATGCCTGCTGAAAAAAGTTTTCACCAGAAGTTGTCACTGGAGGAAATGTTGTACAACCAACAGACGATGAATACCATGAATTAAATAAAGATGTACACGCTAAGAGTCCACACTCGCTTATTATGCGGTTTTTCTCAGTTCTCCAAATATTCTTAAAAGTTTTCTTATAATGAAAACTTACAACTCATCTTGAAGAAGAGTCAAATAAATAAGATTGTAAGTGATAGTCATGACGAGTGATCTACATTGGAGAGATAAATCAAAGTATGCAAGTAATATGTAAATAGAGCTTCCAACCTGCTTCAAACTTAGCCATATTTTTTGCAAAAGTTATGTGACTAACTTAAAAAGTATTTCTAAAATAAGTTTATGTGTAAGATGCTCATGTATTATTTAGACATACAGATTTAAAATTACCTTCAAAAAGAGTTGCCAAAGTTTCTTAATCTCGGCAGCGCACTTGCTCTTAAGATCTCCATCAAATTTCAAAAACAAAGCAACTTCATCAGCCATGGCATCTGTCACACCTTCATAAATATCTATGGGAAGGGTTTTTATAAGGTCAGGAGTTTTCTCAGCTACCGCCTCGATGTCCATTCCACCTGCAGGAGAAGCAACTAAGACGGGGCCATTATGTTGACGATCCATTAGAATGCAAAGGTACGTTTCCCTTTTAATATTGACACTTTCTGCCACCATAACTTTGTGGACAACGATGCCTTCTTTCGGCGTCTGATTTGTGATCAACCTATTTCCGACCATTTTCTTTGCTAAGCCTGCGATATCATCGAAACTTTTGGTTAAGTGGACGCCTCCTTTAAAACCATTGTCAAAGTGCCCCTTACCACGACCACCGGCAAGAACTTGTGCTTTGATTACGTACTCTTTCGCTTTAAAATCCTTTAATGCTGCTGTATCTAAGGAGGCGTCCAACATCCTGAATTTTTGTATGTTTACTGCATGTTGCTGGAGTAAAGACTTGCTTTGATATTCCTGCAGATTTAAGTTACGAGCCGGCACATCATTAAATGAAGATTTGGGTGTCAGTCTTTTCAAAAATGTGCTTTTTAGCAAAGACGATCTTGCAGCTGCCATTTTCGGTGAAAGTTACACGGTACGTATTTTGAATATCTAGTATTGACAAGGCAATTATTGTTATCGACGTAATGATAGGTTATTATTATTAATTCTGAACTTTGGTCAAATTTAGACAGTTTAAATACTGCCAGCAATATAAAAAAACCTTCCTCTATTATTTCCTCTACTCTGTTTGCTATTAATGATGTTGCATACCTACATAGAAATACGCTAAATAAATATTGTCTGTGGCGTTTCTAAATTTTATGTTTCATTAGTGTTGGAACTTCTGAGACGTAGACAGGAGCTGTTCGAATTGTTGCCTTTTTTTTTTTTGCTTACATTTTGACAGATTTAAGAAGTGATATTGTTGTCAGAGGATTGCTGCATGAGCTTGTTCAACATCTAACAGTTTATCATGTCTGGTGATGTATTGTTGGTAGTGGATTTCAATGTAATATGCCGTTTTTGTCTGCAATCTAAAGGCGCTTTGACCGGTATCTTTGATGATACAGAAGACACTCCACTTTCGTTTCTAATTGACTCCATTTCAAACCTTAAGGTTAATTTGTCAATCATTTTCTTACATATTTTGATAACAGCTTCGACAAAATGTGTGATTTGTTAAACGCAACGATCTGTAATTGACTGAATGGTCTAAAAACAGAATGCGCACAGTTCGCCCAGAACGGCTGCGAATTTTGTATTAATTTTGACGCCCGTTTTTTATAGATTGTTCCTGATGACTGCTTACCGAAAAAAATTTGTCACAAATGCCGATATAAAATTGAAATGTTTTACGAATTCAGAGAATTGATAATACAGTCACAGAGAGCTCTCACAAATGATTTAATGGAGGATGAGGTGTTCTTAAGCAAAAGTAAATTGAATATCACCAATGAAGATGATACCAATGCGGTCCAGACATACTCTAAACATTTTGAAAACTTAGATGAAGCCATTAAAGATACAGAAATGTCTCCACGATTATTAACCGAAAATGAAATACTGTATGAAAGCTTCCTTGTCAATAATGACCCTGATCAGGAATTAAACGTTGTTGTGTTCAAAAAAGAAAATAAAAATTGTCTGCAACAAGATGGTGATGATAATATTCTTGAATATTCTGAATATGATCTGATTAAAGAAATAGAAAATAACATCACAAAAGAGACTCATTCATCAACAGATGATAATGGTATAATACGATTAAAAAAAAGAATTCGCAAAAAAAAAGCTAAGCATGGTATATCAAAAATCAAATTGGAAAATGAACCAGATGTAAAGTCCAACGAATATCCATCAATGCTTGAAGCTAGTAAGAAGCATCAGTGCTTGTTATGTCTAAAAAAGTGTAATAACAAAGAAACCCTAGTAAAACATGTAGATGAACATGTTGCTGGTACTGATCTAGAACCTTACTACATGTTTGGTGAGCGTGATATAATCTGTCAAGCTTGCGATAAGCACTTTGGATATCGCTTCAGTTTTCTAATACACCAGCGAGAACATCTCAATTTGAAACCATTTATTTGTCACTTCAGTGGATGTGATGCAGCATTCTTCTCAAATGCGGCACTAAGGCAACATTACCCTGTTCACTCAGATCGAATATTCATTTGTTCTGTATGTGCTGTTGGTTTTAAGCGGAAATCTGACTTAAAAGGTCATGAGATTATTCATAAAGATGCAGGACTTCTGTACAATTGTCAAGTTTGTGGACTTATGTGCAAGAACAGACTCACACTAGCTGCGCATATAAAAAAACACAAAATAGAACCTAGGTTTGTACTTCAAGAAATTTGGGTGTTTTTACAAAAATGAGTAAATTTAATTTCAATTATAGATTAATGTTTTATTTAGATTTACCCTCATTTTAATTGAAATAATATTATTATGATACTCTTCCAATGATTTTTAGAAATACCTAAATATTTTTATTGGTATTCCTGAAAAGAAATGAAAACATTTATTGCACATTGTTCATTTGACATACGTGAAGATTCATATATATGTTGATGGCTTAAAGTGAAAATTTGATAAGTCTATTTTTGAAAATTTTACAGGAGTGTAAAAACTGATTATTTTGATACCTGTTTTTTCGATTATTTTGAAACTCATTTCAAATGATTTATTTGTAGAACAGCATACTTTACATAAATCTGAATATAAAATACCAAAGTTATATATTTTGTAGTGTTGATCCGAATGTGAAGTTATACAAATTTTTTTTGGGACATTTTTTCAATATATTTAAATTGTCAAATTAATACGGGACATGCATATAACATACAAGCAACAAGATGGTATTATTCATGGTTTTAAGAAAGAATCCAAAATACTTATTAGATAAGTATTTGGACAAATTTTGTTAAGCATTTGCCCCAAAGGAATTAAGCAGAAGTAAATAGATATTAAAATTTATTGGTATCTGTCGACATTGATATTGTAATCATATCGATATTGTCAGATTCCAACATTGATTAATCCTTTGAGTCCATATGTTAATAATTTAGTGTTTGATTCAATTATAGTAGAATACAAGGTGAAATCATTAATATCTTAATAAGTTTTGCTTCATGCATTTTTCAAACAACATAAACTTTCTGCTTTTACCGAAGTCAGGGTTTCCCAAACCTTTTCTGCAATGGAACACTTCGCAAACCCAGAAATTTTAATTGAACACTTAGCTTGTTTTTTACGTTGGGTAATTCCTATTAATAAGAAGATCTTTGATGGATTGTTTAAAACCTTTCCAAATTGTCGCGGAACACCAATTCAGGTTCTGCGGAACATAGCTTGGGAAACCCTGCCGTAAGTCATTTAAGATTTGACCTGATACATTATTTTTTATCGAAAATAAATCGTGAATGCAAAAAAACTATTGCAAAGAAGTTTAAAAGTAGATGCTAGTTTTTCAATGAGCTAATCATAAGTAATCTAGATTTTTTTTTAATTTTTGAAGGTAACTTTCCATTCAAAAATAATTGAGCTATGGGAAAGAAATGGAAATTGATACTTAGAGAAAATGTAATATTCCTCTGCAACCATAAATGAATAATTGTTTTAGATTTAAATGCGAATCTTGCCCTAAGGAGTATTTTAGTCAGAGTGAACTGACTCGTCATTCGCATATCCATTTTCCGGAGAAAAGATTTCGATGCTCTCACTCCCAATGCCCATGCGCGTATTTCTCCAGAAGTGCTCTGGCAAGACATGAAAGGACTCACAACAGTTCTTCAAAACATTCATTACCTAGAAGGTGTCCTCTGTGTAGGCCATCAATTACTTTAGATTCTTGGAATGATTACACCCAGCATATGCGGACACATCTCTCACATGAGTTCCCTTTCAGGTAAAGACTTCAATTCAATAAAAGCATAAAATTTGTTTACATTAGTTACTGAAACTTGTTGGTTATTTTATGTACATATTTTTTTAAATGTCAAACAAATAAATTGTTGTTTTTAGGTGTCAACACTGTGACAAGGGATATTTTGCCAAAAAATCATTATCAAAACATGAGCTAAGCTGCCAAACAACCACCGTAGAAATGCCATTTGGAGAATCAGAGGATACTGAGATTCATAGCAACGCCGTTATCCAATTAGTTGAAACTGATGACACACAGCCGATGGATTTGCAGTCAGTTATTGCAGTAACTGAAGAATCACAACATTTGCTTATTGTAGACATGATAAATGGTCAAATCGAGCAGTAGAATTCATGAATCAGTCATATTGTGAAATTTTCAATACATTAATAAAAACGTATCGATTAGTTTGGCACAGTTGACAATTTTTTGTTAATGAAAATATGCCATTCAAATCATGATGTTTTTTAAAACATGTCTTTTACAGTTTGTCTAAAAATATTAAATCGAATGATTTCAATTTTTATTTAAAACTTAATCTGTTTTAGATCATGAAAAGATTTCTTTTCATTCCTCATGTACCAAAGAATCTACCTTTGAACATTTTATTGCAAATTTATTTATCTAATAATTTATTAAAAAAACTTGAACCGATATTTGCGTTTGAATTTCTTGACATATTGACCGCTTCACTGTCATCACGGGCTCGTGCCGGAGCATGACTCACTCAACACGTGTCGTAGAAGTATTGTGTCGAGTTTTTGTGCTGCAGAAGTGGTAAGTCGAAAAATAGCTCTTAAAATAATCATTCCTATTATTGAAGGATAACATGAAAATCATTCTATACAGTGAATATGATTGATGTTTTATGAATATTTGCCTTTTTTAATTATTCGACAATCATCTACTATAAAAATGTAAAAATTCCAATCTTGCATGCTCAAATGAATCACCTTGATAAATATATTTATCACCGGCAGTAGTGAGTTTATATTCTGTATTTGTACATTTTTAGAAGTGCAGAACGTTTAGTTAACAATGATAAAAACAATAATATATCAAAAAAATGAAAGTCACCTCGTTTTAGAAAAATCTATTTTAAAATTGTAGCAACACTTAGATTTTCACCGAGATTGTGGCCACATTTTACGTAGTATTTGTTTGTTGTCTTTTCAGGCTTCAATCTGTCAATTAAAAATTCATGGCTAAATTATTAGATATCGTTTTGGATATTGACTTTGAGAGCGTTTGTCGCCTTTGCTTGAAGCAAAATGGGGTAATGTCGAGTATTTATGACGATACAGCATCCACCTTGAGTGAGCGCATTCTTTCGATCGCTTCGGTACAGGTTAGTTTGAGTTCTAATTTTTGTTTATTAACCACGAAATGTAATAAGTATTATTCCTGAAATCAAGATAAATGTATTAATTTGTTTGCAAAATGTCTATCAAAACTTATTGTTCCAATCAAAAACAATGAATCTTCCGCCTGGTGTATTATGGCATCGTTACACTTCCGTATTTATTTTACTAGTAAAACGTGTGACTGAATTCCCCTCAATATGTGTGACTGGGACATAATATGTCTAAGCTTGCGTCTAGAGTACGAAATTAAGTTAGTCGTGAAAATTCAAACAAACATTTTTAGGCAACACTGCACTAATAAGGGTTTCACTTCCAATACACATAGTAGTAGTTTGACACTTTGAATACATACCAGTGCGAAATCTACTGTTGCATTTCAGAATGATTGATAATCATGGCTTCCGTGTTGTTTTGAAGCACTGCATTGACAATTGATATCCAATGTCCCCAAAAAAGAAACGTAACGCAAAAGTTTTCATTGAAAGTATATCTGTGTGAGTGCACAGGTATCTGTGTAAGTGAATCTATATGATTGGAAGTGTATCGTTTGTTAGTGCAGTGCTGCCAACCTAACAGTGTGTTCGCCTAAATTTCGCGGCTAACTTAATTTTGTACGGTAAACGAGACCTTTACTCAAAATATGCTATGTCACTTAACTGTATTGTATTCAGCAGTGGGTTGAGCGTTTGACTCTCATAACTGACTAGAATAATGAGATCTCTCTAGCGTACTCATTAAGTTACATCCACACTGAGCACCAAATTTAAGCAACTTATGATTTTACCATATTGAATTGTAAAAAGAATATTTTCTATATACCTAGCTTATGCAGCTGCTATCAATAAATACACTATAACTATTCACCTATAAAATAATAATAATTTAGTTTTTTCCATTCCTCACCCATCATCACATTTATTTGACATTCTAGATTTTACCGGATGATGGATTACCTGGATTAATATGTCACTGTTGCCGTGATAAAGTTGAAAAGTTTGTAAAATTCCGAGAACAGATAGAGAAATCTTATTACTTGTTATGTCACTGCATTGGCATCGATAATGCAGAATCCGACAGCAACTGTGAAGATAACCAAATTTCCATACCTACAAAATCAACAGTGGGCTCTTTGAAGGAATATTTGAATGGTGAAAAGGTGTCTTATACTGCAAAAGCTAAAACAAATATTGCCTTAGTAAAAAATAACAATGATGGTCAATCAGCAGATGACAATCTCCAATATTTTATGAAAAAACATTATTTAGAAAATACCGATAGTTCTGCTGACCTTTTAGTTAATCCTGCTGATGGTTTTATAAATGTTGACCATTTGACTTATAGTATTACTGAAGATGATAAAGTGGTACATGAAAAAAACACTCGAAATTGTCTTTTGGTTTCCAATGAAACTACATCTGATGAACAGATTAACTTAATGCCTATTGATATTGATTCAATTACTTCATCTGAGGTAAATGTTGTACGGGAAAGTGATGTTTTATCAGATTATTGCAGTTTAAAAGAACAGGAACCAAATGGTAGTAGTGATGGGAAAATATTTTCTCTAAGTTTTTCTGAAGGTAAGCCAATTCAAGAAGTATTTCATTCCTTGGAGAATGATAATGAGGAGACTTGTCAAAGTGAATTCGATGATATAACAAAATATTTGAAGAACTCGCAGAATATAGATTTTCATAAGTTAAAGGAAGAAATAAAGTATTTAAAAACTAAGAATGAAAAGAATGAATATGTTACAGAGACAAATGCTGACTATCTCGCAAAAAAATTGATCAATAGAGGAGTGCTATGTGTTAAAACAGACGAGACTTGCAATAACAAAACATCAACTGTTTTAAATGATAAAAGTGCACAAGCAAGTGGTGTTAAGTTGTCAAATGGTATCAGTCATAAAACATGTGACGCAAGTGACATATTGTATAAAGTTGGTGACAAAAAAGTTAAGCAGATTTTTCTGTCTACTGGTGATATCTGGGAAAATAGATTTGCAGAAAGACAAATTGAGTTAAGAGAAATCTTTACGGAAGCTAATCTACAAGAAGAGATTTTACCGAGAATTACAGAAATATTGACTACTTTTGTTGAGCAGAAAAAGGGTGACAAAGGAGCTGATAAAACTGAACAAGAATTGTTGACTCTCACTAAATATATGTGCCATTTGTGCTTAGTAGAGTTTGAAGAATTCGATCTTGATTTACTGAAGAAGCATTCAGAATCTCACTTCTATTGGGGACCTAATTCAGTCATAGGAAAGTTGCAAAATGGCCCAACATTCAAGTGTGAAGTCTGTGGCAAGAGTATGAATCAACGACATGATTTTATCATTCACCAGCGTGATCATTTCAATATCAAACCTTTTACCTGTAATATTTGTAATCGTACATTCCCTTCGACAATAAAATTGAAGCAGCATTCCACACGACATGCTCCACCTAGACTTCATGCCCAAGAACATGTGCATGCGTGTTCTATGTGCGCTAAAACTTTTGTTAAAAAACAAGAGTTGCAGTATCATATGCAGACTCATAGTGCAAGCTCTCCATTAGTGTGTAAAATATGTCATAAGATATTTTCTAATCCTGCTACATTAAAAATGCATAATCGGAGGCACGTTGAAGGCACTAGACATCACTGTGAAATTTGCGGCAAATCATATTTCAACAAAACAGAATTATCACGACATATTCAATTTCATTCAGGAATCCGACAATTTCCCTGTCATCTGTGTGAGAAAGCGTTCTGTAGCAATGCTGAACGACGACGTCATTTATTGTATCATTTCAAAAATAAAAGATTCAAATGCAATGAGTGTAATAAGACATTCTATGAGTCCGGACATCTTAATATACATATGAGAAGTCATACAAATTTTCGACCTCACATTTGTGAAATTTGCGGTAAAGGTTTTCCAACTAATATCAAGGTAATGCGACACCTAAAAATGCATGAGCGAGTCTCACCTACTCCATCTGATGTTAGAGATAAACTTCTAATGAAAAAACAACTACCTAGCACCAATAAGTCTATAAAAAATACAGTATACCCTAAGTACACTGCAATGAATACTGAAACGGTAATAAAAACCACTAATGGAAATATATCTACGAATGACATGGATAGTAACCAAATGATTACCATTGAATCACAAGACTTTTCAACCATTGGTCAGTTGCAAAATTTCCAGGAAAATAATGATGATGAGGAGAGTTATATAATTATTCATGAAGGCGGTGATACCAATGGGGAGGTCTCTGTACACAACATGCCATCGTTAAGTGGTGCACAGATGTTCGCTGATGACAATGGACAATTATTTTATATTCTGGATGATGAAGAACTTGCCACTCTAGGACAAGCTATTGAAAACCCGAAACTGCCAATGTAATTTGTCACATTTCATTGATTTAAATCTATTGTTAGTTGTATGCTAGTCCAAATGTTATATTAGTTATACGTACATTTCTTAGTATCGTAGGTTTCTCTGAGTTGAAAACATTTAATTTTATTTCATCGTGACATTTAACTATTTTTTAAATATTGAATTGTGTCATTGTGATCATCAAGCCGTGGAAAACAATAAAAATAAATATAATACTAGATACCAATTTAATATACTCTGCACTGAAGAAGGAAAGAATTAGTGATTTTTGTAACACATATCGATCGATCGCTTGGCGAAATCAGCTCATGGTCGAAAAACTGGTTTTTTCAGTTTTTTATTCACACACAATGCGCGCAAAATTCACAACAGTTTTGAAATATGTGAAATCACCCGCACACGTCTTTTTTTTTCGGGAGACGAAAGATTGGAAACTGGTGCAGTATCGTAAACATTCACTAAAGTCTTTTGTTGCTCCTGAATATTTTACACAAATGAAGTTGGCTGGTTTGCAGATTAAGCCATCGATATACTGTGTGAAATTGCATATATTCACTTCAACTATAAAATTAGTGTTCCCTGATCAAGATCAAAACATAAACTGTTTCAAGCTCTGGGGTCAATGTCAGAATTTTAAACATGTGTTATATATGTTTTGACTCAAACCTCCTATTTTTATCATTGATTTTAAATACATGTAACCCTCGGTTTACACCGCAGTTCCATTCCTACAAAAGACGGCGCAAATCGGATTTGCGTAAAATGAACCCATATTGTGTGAGGTATAGGGCTAGGTTCTACATAAGTGAAGAATAAGCAAATAATTTTCTTTATTATTTACTTGTATTATAAATTTGATTTAAAAATGTATTTTATGATGAAATAAAGTGAAATATTTTTATTAAATAATCTATGAAACATGAAATTTCAAAATCTCGGATCTCTTACATTTTTCGGAAAAAAGTATCCAGCTTTAATTGTTTAGATTTTGTCATATACAGACTTTGTAACTTAAAAAATAACCCTCAAAACGGTTGGTTCTATTTGTACTCAAATTTAGAATATATTTACTTGGCCAGTGATATTTGATTATTTTACATTTCACTGGATACTAAAACAAATTGTTGCTTTTATGTGAAATAAAAAATATTTCAATGACTTCTTATTAATTACAGGTTTCATATTTTAATAAGTTTATTTATGTAGCATTATAATATCAATTGTACAGTCAGTTATTATACTTGGAAATATCGTTTACAATATTCTTCAGGTACATCAGCCTAATTATCTTGGTGTCGGTTTTTTTGGTAATATTGAACTCATATCTTATTGAAATTCTTATGTGTGCCAGCAAAAAATATTAAACCACATAGTAATTTGAGTTAGGCTAATTCACAATTAACAAAATCAAATAACTAACTACAGATATATATATATAGGTATTTTAAATTCGATCTACGAACACTTTTCCGATAAATCGTGGATGCATGCATATAATAAAAAAATTCTTTGGGCTTATTCTGATGCATTTGAATTCATTTTATCGTCCCTTTGTTGTTTGTATCGAGCGTATTCCTTCAATCTAATTGCGTGTACATTGATGAATCCAGTTGCGTGATCTGGTCGAAGACCACCATGCTGGTCCATGCTTACAATATGCTCATCATAAAGTGCTATGTCACTGCTACGACCTAAGATTGTCACTGAAATAGAATAGAATTTTATTGATTATTGTTGGAGCAAGGTAGTTTATAGGGTAGTACTTAAAGTAGATGAGGTTTCAAAGTGTAGAAATTTCTTTTCACAAGGTTATCCTCATTTCCTCAAAACGACTCATGTCCTGCATCAGAAAACACATAAAAATATCTGGATTTTTTTGGTTACATCTTTAAAGCTACCGTTTTTTAAGACTGCTCCAAATCCTTTTATCTTTCACGGCACACTTG
Organism: Rhyacophila evoluta; assembly: GCA_022683975.1. NCBI lineage: Eukaryota > Metazoa > Arthropoda > Insecta > Trichoptera > Rhyacophilidae > Rhyacophila > Rhyacophila evoluta. The sequence continues at coordinate 14,414 of JAGVSQ010005360.1, forward strand.
ACATTTTTTCCAAAATTTCCCATCACACCACAAGTAAAAAAAGTAAGAAATGCCACTGTTATGGCAGCATTTCTAATGTTTTTCTGATATTGGAGAAATGCGCCACGGCACACCCAGCATTGTCTCGCGGCACAGCAGTTGTGGAGTACTGGTATAAGATATTTATCATTACTGTACTCTTTTATTGTAAAATGTTAAAATATTGAACATCGTAAAAAGAAATCCATTAAGAGTAGGAAAAAATATTTTAGATACATGTTAAAAAAAGCATATTATTTCAGTTGTTTCCCCTTTAAACACCAAAGTTAAGTAGCATTGTGTGTATGCTCGAAGGTAGCAGCACCTACATGTGCTGGGTTAAGGCACATGATAAACTGCGGTGGACTGACTTACTACCAGCTGTTTAGTATATGAAACTATTTTATTCTTACCACTTCCTTTATAAAGTTCTAAGTTGACACTGCCAGTAACTCCATCTTGTGATTGTTCCAAGCAGCATTTTGCAAAATAAGCTTCCGGCGAAAACCAAAATCCATTGTAAACAAAGTCAGACATGCGGTCCTGATATATCTTCTTCAACCTGTAAGATTATCAAATTAACTCAGATGTTATAATTATTGGAACAATTATATATAGGGTAGTTGAAATCGGAAATAATTCATTGTAAAGATTTTATTGTTTTAATTGTTCAGGTATGGCCTAATATGGATAATCCTAGGTTTTCCCCTTCCAACAAAGTGAGCTTAGGCGGCTAGGTAGATAAAAGTGACCTAAAATGGGGTGTTTTCCAGTTTTTACAAAATAACTCGAAACCGACACATCAAATGCATAATAAATAAAATGGCGCAGTAGTACCAGTACTAGCTCTTTTTGAAGTTGTAATAATTCTTCAACTTTAAGTTCCACAAAGTAACTCGGAAGATAAGAAAAAAAACTGTTTGTGTTCGTTTGATTCACTTTCCAATTATTCAGCTTCATTTAGGTCATCTTCTTGTTAATCATCTGTTAATTCATGTCATTATTTTCTCCTGTAGTAGTCTCCATATCAGTTTCGAAAGAAGTGTTATTACACGAATGCCCTTTACAGTTTGCACAAATCGTTGAGCAGTTTATATCCGTTTCTCTACAGTGGCGCCATTACACTCTTTGGTGCATTTGCAGGATATAGTCATGAAAAGTATCTGCAGAGTAGGTTCATTGGTGGTGTTAACTGGAGACAGATCATATTTGGTAGTTTGCCAACCCCAGCTCAGAATTCATCTGGTTACCTAACTACAGCTGAACCAGAAGGTATGCCAAGATTTTTTTTCCCGCGTCTATATATATTAGGTCACTTTTATTTACTTATAGCCCTAAGCTCACTGCAACAGAGGAGAAAAGCCAAAGATAATCATATTAGGCTATGACTGAAGTGATTAAAACAATAAAATCTTTACCATGAATTATTTCCGAATCATGCATTTTTTGTTACCCATTGACTGGCCTAATATAGTAGTCCAAATGGACTGTGGGGTGTGAAAAAAGATTGTGAAACATTTCATGTATACATATTGGATCCGTGAATTTGACTGTAACCAAGCAATTAAAATTACAGCAGACCCATGATTTATTCAGAATGGCCAATATTATGTAGCATTGAAAAAGGTTTATTGAATCTTTACTACTAGAATTCAATAAATATGATACTCCAGTATCTTTTTGGTATTGATGGTATGGTACGATTCAGGCAACACGTGTACAATGTTTATTTATCAAAATATTTATGTTTATCACTACACAGACTAAGCACTTAGATTGTATTCACAATATACTGTACATTGAAATCAAAGATATAAATAAAACGCTTTTTATACAATAACTTTTCTAAAAATGTTCTACCTGAGTACTTCTTTATCCAAGCAAAATGTTTCCATGTCTTGATGAGCCAAATGAAGAATTGTTCCAGCTGGAGTTTCATAAATTCCACGGGACTGTAATATTATAATTTATTAAAATCACTCAATGGATGTTAATTATGATTGGATTGACATGGCGTTTTGGCATTTTAAAACTATATAAATTCAAGTGATTTATGTGCAGTTCATAAAAC
>JAGVSQ010005361.1:0-17836 GCA_022683975.1 Rhyacophila evoluta
CACATTGCGGAGATCCATATACTCCACTTTCGGAGTGGATTTCTTCACACTGTGTTAATCAATATGCTCCACTTTGGTAGCAAACATGGTATGTAAATAATATATATAATACACAATTCACTTATCAAACGATTATTTTAAAAAAATACCCAATTGTTACAAATTACAAGAATTTACTTTTTATTTTACAAAGTTTTTCTTTGTAAAACAATCTATGAAATGGTCAAGAGTTATTAAAACCAAAATATCTTTCAACAAAATTTATCAGCTTGTAGAAAAATACTTCAATTATTCAACAGTTATTCTACTCCAGACTATTGATATTTGAGCAATTATAAAAACGAATCTAGCTTTTTAAAAAGCTTTTTATCACTTTGATTATAAAAATAAAATTTGTACAATATTAGATTAAAACAACTTATTTTTATAAATCACACATCATCATAATTTGTGACGTACTTATTTTAACTTTAAATAATATATTTACATAGGTAAATACTTGTTTTTTGTTTAAGCTTTTCGTAGGCCTCAGTCAGTCGTAGTCGTCCAATGAAATTTCAGGGGTGCTTGGGCCAGTCTATGAAAAAGAAAATGTAGTCCCAATCCAGACGGAAAATCTTGTTATAGCATCTATCCCTATTGGCATCCTCTCTGCGCAGCTACCGGTGCCTAATATCGATCGCACCCTGCTGCAATGTGACTGACAACGCTTCCAGATAATGCGGAGTGAACTTTTGTAATATTTTTTATAATTTGACACACTGAAAAGTTTCTTATATTTGCCACGTAATTATAAAAATACTATATTACTATTGCTTATAACAATATTGTGTATTTTAAATAAGCTGTATTTTAATGCAATTGAAATAAATACTTTTCGACATAAAAATATTTGTTTTTATAACTTGATCGTTGCTTTTTTATTTATAGCTAATTTATGTGTTGAAAATCGATTAAACGATAAAGTTACTGTAAGTCGTTTATTATAATTATTTTATAGTCCAACACAAACTTAATAAAATTTTGCATATTATGGCTTGATAAATATGAATATTGAACAATGTATGAATATCAGAAATATACTTTTAAGTTTTTATAAATCTCATTATTCGAATGAAGTGTACTATAAAATGAATAACGGTGGGAAAAACGGACAAAATAAAATGTTCGTCATTTTATATAATGACAGCAATAAATTTGTTATACATTTTTTTTTTGTAAAAATATTTAGTTCTCTTTAAAATTAGTTGAATTCAAGAATTCAAGAAAAACATAATACCTAGGAGTTTCACAACTTACCTACCGTATTCATAAGTTCCGGCAAATGATTTTCAGGTTAAGCTTGAAAGTTTTTTTAAAAAAACTTTTGAATTATTCAATGGGAGAATTTGGATGCCCGCAATCATAATAATGTTAAGGTGAAATAAGAAACACATTAATATTCGCTTTTCTGTATTTTAAATAAACAAAGTACAATCCATGGAGACAACGTGTTCCGTATCATCACAACATGTTTTACATTTTTTTACTTAAAGTATTTAAATGTTATCATTATTATATACATAATTTTGTTATTGTTTCAATTTAATTATTTTGAAATGATCTGAAATTTAAAAAATATTTATAACAACCATTGACAGCGCGGTCCAATCGCGCGTGTATTATTTTTTTTTAAATTCATTTATTAGAAGCGTTAAAATTCAATTTTTTTCAGTTATTCTCATACCCATTTGCTTCCTTCATCACGAAATACGCAAATACTTCCAAAATTCAACATTTGCACGTTTCGATGATATATTTTGAAAACAAACATGGTTCGGAGTGAATGATGTAAAATTATAAGTATGTGTGTTCTTAAATATACTGATTCACAAACGGTGGGAAAAAGGGTTTATTGATTTATTATTGAAATAACTTGACAGTTATTGGGAATATTGCTAAATAGGTGAGCCGATTGCTTGTTCTTAAATTATGATGACAATTATTATTTACACACGCACCGTTAAGGACAGTTAAAAACAATACCAGTTTTTATCTGTTATTTGTGTAAGTAGACAAGTGTTAAAATTGATGGTTTCAGTTGTGTCTGAAGTAATGTTTTGTATTTGATATTTTGAACATTGCTAATAAATCTGAATAAAGTGTTTTGAATTTTTGAACATACAATACACACTCATTAGAAAAGAATACGTGCTTCTTAATTGTTTGACCATTGTCTGAAATATTTATTATCACTTCCATTGCCGATTCGTCTGAGAATCTATAATTGCTGAGCATACATTTTTATATATAGTCATGAACCTTTATATCTGGATTGTCGTAATTATTAAGAGAGAGAACGATATAAAATTTATGAAAAAATCAAACGTGAACGATGGTTAGATTATATCTGAGAAATATCTAATATTTTATACGAACGAGTATGGAAACGCGTCGAAGTCGCGAGATTCTTGACTAGAACGTCGAGGCGACTTTGACCGCCGATGCAACTTCCCTGTTACCGTTGGTCTACGTCACGTCTCTGAACTCTACAACATGCAAATCTCGCTCCTTCAACGATTTCAGATCGATTTGTGTTTATAAAGAATCGATTAACGAGTACGGCATTAATTTATAGTATTAGTTTACCGCGTATAAACGCACACGGTCGCGCCGGGGACGCTCGACTAATAATGAAAATGATTCAACGTCCTCGCCTCGACCGCTGCGAACTATAATGTTACCCGTTTAATAAAATGAGAGATTAACTTTTTACGTATATATTTAAACAAATTACAAAGGTTACCGGAAACTTAACGATTTGTAGAGACGCGAATATCTAATTCGTCATCGTGAGAAGGCGGCGGCGGCAGCCTGAGCATGTAGATGACGCTACCGCCCTCTCTGTTCGCACTCTTTTCAAAGACTTCGAGAGACAGATGGCCGAGTCGGATTGGCTTTAGCGGAAGGCGTTGTCCAACGCTGACTGCAACTTCCTTAGTCAGCGTCGGACGCATTCCGATGAGTCGCACCCGAATGGCCTCCTTCCCGATCACACTAACCTTCATCCTAAATTTATTATATTATTTTTATCTTAAATACGCTTATACATTTAGTTTTATTGAATCGTTATATATTTAGATGATCTTTCATTTAATTTATTAATATGTATTTTTAAAGACCTTTCAATAGTTTGCAAATCATAACTTAACAATTACCGGTTTATCACAGAATCTTTATTTTTTAAATATGTATGTGCATTAAAGTGGCCGACTTTACCGAGAACAAATCGATTTTCGAATAAACGACTGTCGTTAAACATTTTTACATCTATAATAAAAACCGATGAATTATTTATTGCTTGATAAAGCTCCACGAGAAAAATCTTCGGCCAGATAAATGTCGTGAAATCTCCGACGGTTAAAATTTGTACTTTCTCAGTACGTTATTTGACGGCTGGGAGGTTTTTGAAACGCGAAGATGAAAATCTGGATGAAACATTTTCCGACAGCTCCCAAATAATTTGTAGAAGTGAGTGTGGAGATGTGTCGGTCTTGTCGGTCGTGTCGGTCGTGTCGGTCACCGCAATGCGCACATAACACGGGGTCGAGTGGGGCGGCCGGGAGTGATTTCGGACGCCGAGCCGTCCCCTGCCCAATCGACGCAACTCTATTATAATTAATCAACCATGAATCTGCGGATTTATTTTTTACATCGTTTTGTAGATAACAATTTTTTTTATAATCGGAATATTGAGATTCGAAACGAGGAGGCCGGCCACCGTACGCGGGTGGTTCGGCGCTTCGGGGATGAGGAGTTGGATCTCCGCTACGATACCATGATGTGAGGTGCTGACAACAGAACAGCGAGCGTCGCGACGATCGTGAACAGGGTAAAGATAATAAGGCACAGTCTGTCCACCACCATCGCGGCAAACTTCCAGTCGCGGGAAATGTCCGCGCCCTCGTCCTCCTTCCGAAGCTATAACAACCAAATGCACAACTCTTAATCCATGTCATTAATATTTTGCCAAATCACTGGTGATACTTATTCTGAAGATGCTGAATTATTTAAATCTGTTATCTAATACTCCCACCTAAATTGTATTATTTAATGATAAATGGAAACTAGTAAAAAGTATCGCTTATCCATAAGAGCGTTTAAATTAAATCAATTCTTATATGAGATACTTTTCTTAGTTAAAAAGAGTTCGTCTCAAAGTATCGTGATGTGTTTATTTGAAAAAGTTTATGCAATTTTTGCGTTTTTAAAATAAATATAAAATTGTTTGTATAAAATGAATTACCAGGAAAAGGAATAAGCCAACCAAACTTGGGTCGCAGATGATTTTTTTTAGAATAGTCAAGTGTAGAAAAAATATAGAGAGAATTCAAATTTAAGAATTAAGCTGATTCGATTTCATTTTAATGCAAAGTTCATTTAAAAAAAATACTCAAAATTATTACTGATAATAAAGATGACAATTTTGTAATAATAAAATTTATCTACTCAAAATCTGAAAATAAATATTTTTGTCTTGGCCGTTAACTAATGACAATTTTATTGTATATGAATGGTATGCATAATATATTGTGGGAAATTTTACCTGATCAGTAATGACCCTGAGCTCCTTGAGAATGAGTGCCAGCTCGTAGTCTGCTCCGAGGCAGGTGGGCGCAGGAGGATCTGGAGGGCGGGCAGCCGCGTTTTCCTCTCCCGCCCTGAAAGAATATAAATGATTTTGTTTTTATTTTTATCTCGTATAGAATCAACATGCAGTAACTCCAAGATTCTCCATAATTTATTTTCACACGCGTATGCTTTCTCGGAGTAGCACTAGCACGTTTCCTCAGTATTTCAGTACAAGAATCTCAAATCTCAGAGGTCGTCACAAGGTAATATCACAAATATTAACAATAATAGATCACGCATTAACTAACAGACAACCAAATATTTTTTTGAATATATACGTGCAGTGATTGAACAACATTTTTAAAATTTATTTTGTAAATTATATTATATTCAACAATGTTCATTATTTTAATTGAAACTTGTTTGTAAAGATAGTAAAAATTAGGAATATATCAACGATTAAATATACTTGGTATATCAAGCAATGCAAAAATTTTAAAATGTATTTAATTTTTTCAGTTTTTTGTTGCTCTAATTGAACGTAACATCATAATTGTTTATCTATCTAATGGACTAATAGTTGATATATTGTTTACTACAAAACTAATGTTCATTAATTTGAAGACGCTTGATGGAAATTATGTTTAACTAAAAAAATGTTTGAATTGTATTTCAATCAAAATAAGCCGTTTTTCAATCTGATTCTTGCCTTTTACCGTGTTGCCAGCTATTTTTTTGAATTCCAAAAAAACCTGCATCACTTTCAATACTCTATACAATAAAATTTTATAGAGGCGCGTGGTGGGTTTTAGGTAGGGAAACACTGATTTAGAAAGTTGCGCCAAAGAAATAATATATGGTTATTCAGAGATACTCTAAAGAAAAATATCTCAAAGGTATTGTATAATATTATACGTCTGTTAAATCAACAAAATAGTTGTTCTAAAGTAGGTGATGGCACGATATATAGATAAAAGAGATATTGCGAGTTAAAAATTGGCTGATGATAGTGATAAAAAAATCAAATAAGATTAGAATATAGGTACTTTTCAATTATAAAAGTATGTTTTAAATTCTCATTCAAGACTGATAAAATAGTTGACAATTGTTAATAAGACTAACTGATGTGGATCTATTTATGAGCCAGGAGAAGGTATGATGAAAACCATTCGTTGTACCTGTAAAGGGCACGGTAGTAAGGTGCGCGGTGATTATTCCGGAAGTCGTCGTCAATGTCGAGCACGTTGGCCAGCAGGCTCTTGGAGGAGCGCTCCCGAAGCTCGGCGTCGGGAGGCTTCGCCGCGGGCGTCGCCTCCACTTGGCCGGCTGGCCTGCTCATGCGCAGGATGCACGGCAGCCAGTACAGAAAAACAACACGGATCTGAAAATAAGCCAATGCTCTGATTACTAATGAAATAAAAATTTAAAATATAAAAATATTAATAATTGCGAAATTTATTTATTTAACTAAAACGTAAAAACATCCATAAAAATATTATATAATAAATATAAAAAATAAATTAACTTTAACTAATACATTGTTTGATATTTTACTGTTTTATCCACGCTTAAGATGATCGTTTTTATGCACAAAATGATTTTGAACATCTCGGTTAATAATTAAATGGAGAAGTAAATAAATAAAAAAAATAGATACGATATTGAGTATTTATGTAAGAATTTCACAGTAACAATTACAAAATAAATCAAATAAAATAGTGGAAATAATTTGATATTGTTTCAGATATTATTTCAGTGTAGAAATTATTTCATTCACGAAGTAATATGTTACACGCTATAAACGGACATAAAAATATGTTATTTTCATTTGAATCCATTGTTAAAATTTGGTCCAAACGAGATTAAAACGAGATTAAAGATCTTACCAGGATAAAATTTAACTTATGCTGTAAGTAAGTTAAATGACCATTTTGAATTTAAAACATTACCTAGGCGTTTTACAATAATTAACTGTTGATGAGCTTAATCCGGGATCAGTTCGCGTGGGCGGTCCACTCACCGCCCTTCGCCACTAAGCGTTTTAAAGTTTTGGGTAGGTGGTTTAAAAATTGATGGCAGAAGATATATGTTAACCCTTTACAACGAACACAGCATGTGATTTAAATTATCATATTCAATTTTATTTGCATTTTTATTTGAAAACATAAAACACAAGATAGTGTCATCAATATTGGTGTTCGATAGTTCTTTTGTTTATGAAGATATTGAATGGATAGTTATTATTCAAGAAAACTTCCACAATCAATCGTTTGTGTTGACGAATATCTAAAAAAACATATTTTTTTATTATTAACATTTAAACATCGACTATATTAATATTAAGTACCGAAAAAAATAGTTCAAATAAAAAAAATTGTAATATAATTATGTTCCATTATATTATTGTTTCATTAAAAATAGCTGATCTTTATAATACGTAAGATCTATACGAAAGTTAAAACAAAAAATTAAAGTCTAAATTAAAATATATATTTTATATATATTGCACATAATTTTACTTAAATGTTTCATTTATCTAATATTTTTTCATATAAATCGAAACAATAAAACAAAATGTCCCGAATAACAGTAAATTTTTCATATCACAGTACAAGTTTTATTTATTGCAGAAATGAAATTTGTGTTTGGATACTTTTTTTATTTTTATTTTCTGATAAAGTTTGCGTCAAAAATTATTTTCGTGGATCGCGGTTTGCTCGTCACTCGATGTTCCGTTCACGCGGTTGATAAAAACATTTACGTATGAAAACGTTATTTAAAAAGGTCTTAACGTGACAAGCGTAATAAGCAAGAATGACAGGACAGCCCCCTTGAATATTATTATTTTTTGACATTTATTTTTGAAAATTCAAATAAAAGGGATACACCCCATTTACATAAAATATTACTTGTTATTTATTGTATTTTGATCTTTTTACTTGTACAGGATTAGATGCTAACTCTGCTATGTCGGTCTTATACTGATGTGAAAGGTATGAAATGCAAAAATACAAAACACTGACACATAATATATACGTGTAAATTTTTCACAAATGTTTTTGAGGTAAAACCCAACTTTTGCATCAGGAGTAATGCGATGAAAGATATATCTCGTTTACTCATATTAGCATGCTATTAGTCAATCATATTTCTACTTAATAACAATTATTAGCATGTAAATTTAACTGATATAATAGATACATAATTTTTGTCACTTACCCATTCACTCATCTCGTGCGTATCAGCATTTCGATGATGATAGTTGAGAATGAGAATAGTCGACACGACAGAAGAGGCGACCATGAACATGATACAGTTGAAGTAGGTGCCGAGAAGAGGTACGGCGTCGGATGTTGCGGGCATCGTCTCCGCCACCATGTTGAGAAACACTGTCAGTGACAGTAGGATGGTGACACCTGGCAGTAAATGGAGTTTTAAATTTTGTATATTTATGAAAACTGAAATTTAAATTTGATTTTGGAAAATTACACCTATTACAAAACTAAAGACAATATCCAAAAATATAATAATCTAAGTGAAAGTTCCTCAAAATACTTACGAATCTGAGAATTACATTTTTTATAATGATAGTTTACAATTGCGAAAAAACGCTTAGTATATATTGCGTGAAAATTTTCAGCTAAATAATCAACACACTATATTAGGGGGATATTTCTAAAGTGAACTTATTCTACTGTATCAAAATTTAAAAGAAACCATTTGGACAAGTATTTTTATACAAAAGAATCATTTAGCATGCGGACCAGTAGAAAAAACCAGCTGCAATAATATTAAAAACGAAAATAAAAATATGTAACTTTTTTTTTACACAAAAACTATACTATGTCCTGGTAGTTGACTTATTACTTACAATGTTATTTTATTTTACGAAATTAATGCAAACACTATTTTTGAGACTATTTATCTAGCACAAAAAAGAATTCGATTTAATTTTTAGTCGGTATGTTGTTAATATCGTATTAGATTTCTAATGAATCTCGCAAAAACATCAATAAATAAGGAAGACACACGAATCTGCCATGTACAGAAAACGGAATGAATTACATGTAAAATTTAATGAAGGGAATTCATGTGTGTATAATAGCGCTATGTAGGTGACACGCTATCTATGTAATAAGGGTCCGAAGTGTTGCCCGTGTTAAGTGGCGCTATTCCAAAAGTGAATAGTTGAATGGATTAACGCCGCGGTTTTAAAGTTTGTTCACATGTGAAAAGGGTTAGTTTTGAAACAGGTTGGCAGTAAAAAACCAAATGTGAAAGGGAGGGAAAAACAATTATTTTCCAAACATATTGGAACTCTTGTTGTTTGTTTGTTATTAAGCTCGTATGTGTTTAAGTGGAGGATTTACAACAATTTATTATTATTGTATTCGTGTGATTCAGCGCACACATCTTGTTATCAGATAAAAGATAAAATACGGCTTGTAATTTACGTAAATACAATAATATTTTTACCAAAAACATTGTATAGAAGCTTTCAATATTCGTTTCCTTGAAATAAAACCAAAAAATAAACATTCTGAACGATTTTCATCTGAAATATAGAGAATATTAGTTTATCTTGTGTAATAAACTAATTCGAATGATTATTTTTAAGTAGATTGGTTGCCAGCCAATAGTTGCTTCTCGTACAAAGCAATTGTTAAGCGACTGTGCTTGAGAACTCACCACTATTCTATTACATATTTATCGTAAACCATTATCTGAATCACAACAAATATGGAGTTTGCTTTTAGATAAAGTTTTAATTCCAGCATGTCCTTTTATAAAAATATACTATTATGACTCAAACTTTAATTAAAAGTAATAAAGAAAACAGGTACATTATATGAATATGTATAAATTAGAGGTATATTTTAGGTATTCTCTATATTTTTCATGCACGAGTTATTGCACATGTATGTTTTCATATATATATGTATCTATTTTATAAGAGTGTAGTGGTACAGTTTTAACTTAATGATATATAAAATTAGATTTTTATAGCTTATTTTGCTATATTCTGTAATACATATTACACATTTAAATAGTGAAAAGTGCTTGAAAATTATGTAAATAAATTTTTAAAATATAGTATTTACCCAAAGATAGTTTCTCTCCAGAGTCTGGAGGCAAGGTAAAGCCAAGTAGAGCCATGGAGGCAATGAGTACACACGGAACAATGAGGTTGAAGAAATAGTAAAGGGTCTTTCGTCTTATAACGATCGCGAAGGTGATATCGATGTAGGGCTCGGGACAGCAGTTGTAATAGATTTCATTACGCTTCCCAGGAACGCCTAAATGACAAAATAATATTAATAACATGTTATACAATACATAATTAACATACACCTGCTATTATATTGTATTCTAGGAATAAATGGTTGAAAGAAAAATCTTTAAAAATGTTTCTTGGAAAATTACGTACAACACACTTTTACTATTTTTCACATTCAAAATACTGATTGTTCGAAATTCAACCATTTGAGTGCACAGCGTTATACCGTTATTCATGATGAGAGAAATAAATGCTAACAACGATTATTTTGCGTACAATAGAAGTTCAATAAAACCGACTAGTGCGGGTGAGGGGGTGTCCGTTGTATAAAATGGTTTTACAATTTCATTTTATAAAAAAATAGTCTAATTTTGTTATTGGATGAATAGTCAATACATGTCAACAGATAGTAGAGATGTGATCTTAACAATGATAATTTTTTTTTGACTTTTTGTATAATTTTTCTCGCTACTTTCCCTGCTATTCTCTGTTTCCAAGACCATACCATCATCTGCTATTTTGCTTTTAGTTATAGTGTGATATTCAAGGTCACTCTCATCTACTTCTAATCACTGTACAACATTTTCTTTGGTTACTTCTTTATCAGCATTATTCTGTATTGCCTTAGAGAAATCAGTATCTTCCAAATCATGTAAATCTATATCTGCATCTTGATCACTAAGCAAATTCTTCTAATAATTTTCTAATGGCTGAAATTTTACCATTTTGCGAATGTTTTGTCCGTTATATCGGGATCTGTTTTATCGAGGTTCTACTGTATGTGCATGCTTAGTTTTTAAAACGGTCAACGACTAGTAAAAATTTTACGTTTAAAAATAGAAATATGTTGGAATGTATGAATAATAACCCAAGTTTTTCCATATTTCCAAAATCAAATGAATAAAAATAGCAAATTTATTCAACCATATTTGATTATTAATTATTAAGCTGTATATATTTTTTTAGGTATTGTCATGTGTAACAAATATTTTATTGAAGAAATGCCATGCATCACTAGATGACCAAGATTTTTCAAAGATAATCCTTTACACGTGTCACGTGCTTTATCCAACGTTCCTAGAGTAAGTAAACTTAGCACTGGAGTGTGATCCATTATTTTCGTTTCATATTTATTTTTATAATGTTACGCATATATCTCATAAAATATTGTGTTCATAGAACGTTTCGGACCTCTCTTGAGTTGTGTGCGCTAGGGGAAAAATAATGCTTTGAGATAAAAAGGATTCTGGTGAAAATTGTTTTTGAATATCACGTTCGGTTGCCGAAATGTATTCCATCGTGTAAACTTATACTATTGCGTATTGTTTGTATGATAGTATTTTCAAAACAAACAAAAATATAATGTAACCCATTCAATAGATATATATAACTGTTACTCTTATATTTAAAAAAAATATATGTTTATGTAGTGCATAATCCAACCAGTCTTACCGATTAGCTCCCATTCACCATTGGTGACGAAACTGCTTATATCTCCACCGCCTTCATCTTGAAGTTGTAAGTCCAACTAAAATAATAACGTGAACATGTATTTAAATATTTAGTAAAGAATTTATCAATCATCAGCTGTTGATTCATTAGGTAGTTAATAAAAACAATAAAAACCATTTCTGGATTGCACGTTGTAGATAGAATAGAATTATTTTACTGTAACCTATATTTTTTATTATTAATTTTCGCTTTTTTATTAATTCTTTAAATGTATTATGATACTGAAGATATCTGTTGTTACAGAAGTTTAGAAAATATAGACATCAATTGCCACAATTCAAATTGAGTCAATATTATTAGACACACATAATAAAACATTCAGTATAATGTTAACGATGTATAGCAAATTAACAACTCTATAATTAAAATAATAAAAAACATTTACTTTCTTTATAAGACATTTAATAATAATAATGGAATAGGTGTTGATTAAATTAAAAAAATTGTGGTAATATTATATTGTTTAAAAGTTAGCCTATTAATATATTACTTTTTTGCATTCGATTCTTTATTTTTAATTTTTACATTGTTCCTCTTCTTCAGTCTCAACAGAAGTCAACTATAATGGCTTTGATAATGAGACTAATTGTTTTATAGTGAGGTTGCATAAGTTTTATTTAAGAGTGTCACTCTTTCGATCACGATATAGATTTAATTTCCCCTCTCAAGCCAAAAACTCCTAATGATATTGTTTGAAAGGGTGATTTTTTTATTAAATCAAATTCACCTGAAAACCATCGTGAGTCCAGCTGCCAAATTTCATTTCACAGCGTTGGTCGTCAAACGGGAACCAGGTGATGTCAATTTTGCAGGTACTCTTGAAGATTCCAGGCGGGACGTACATACAGGAGCCGTTATTCCTCACGACTACGTTGGTAGGGTAAGTGCCATCGAAGCCTTCGTCGGCACTTGAAATTTGAGCAAAAAACATTACAACTATTGTGTATTTTGAATATATTTCTTACTAAAACTGAGAGAATTTTTTTATGCATTTTATAATATGCATTAACAGAGATGGTAACAATCAAAATTTAATTACTTTTCAGACCAAAAATGCATCAAAAAAGAATACGTAAAATAGATTTAAAATTATTAATGTCAAAATATAATGGATTATATTTTGATGTTATTTGACTAAACTGTTTTATATATATCGTCTTCTATGCAAAAAATTAAGTCCTGGGACTAATTTTAACGTGGATTAATTTGGGATCGTAACTAATTTAATATAATTAGGCTGTTAAAAACTGAAATATTCAAAAGCCAATCAATATTGATCTACTGCTGGTTTATTGAACTGTATATACAATAAACATATTATATCGTTTCTAAAAAATTAAAATCAATCATGAAAAACTCACTCAACTAAAATTTACTCTTAAAATATAAGACATTTTTCTTTTTAAGCTTATATTATTATTTTCAATATTAAAATATGTATGTTTAATAATCATAAACGGTGGGTGTATTGTGAAGATGAAACATTTAAAATGAAGTCATCATACTTATAAAGACTGTAAAAATAAAAATAAAACCATGCGAGCAATTTTGTGATGTATTTTTTTACTGACGCCCGTGAACGATGTTGTAAAGTTCATAGGTGAAAAAATAATCCCGACGAGGCGAAATTTGTAGCAGGCGCAAACCCTGATCTCGCAGAAATATTCCTTTATCCATAGTATCCGGGTCGAAATGGGATTTTTGGCGCGCGTTAAGGCAACACTAGTTTATGAGCTTCATACCTGTTGTACATGAGGACATCCGGTTTCCATAGCCGGTGGGGCGGTATTCGTAAATCTTTTACACCGCCGTAGTCAGAGGTGTTCCATCGCAAGTTCATGTCATTCCATTCCTAAAATGTGAAAATAAGTAACATTAAAAAAAAATCAGAATAATAGCAAGAGTTTCGAGAATACAATACAAACAGTAAAGTCTATTAAGATTCTCGATTATAACTTTAATATTTGTTCAACTCTCTGATTTGATATTGGAATGGTTTAAAATCTGAAATTATTTAAAAATAATTATTTCTACTATTTATGTATGATTATGATAATATATTTTGTCAAGATTAAAATTAAGAACAGTGATATATTCATTAATTAAGCCTGCTTTATAAATTGAAAAACAAAAATTTCTAAAATCAGATTATTTTTTTCTTATCGCCATTATTTGTTTATTTTCATAACAGTATAATGTAAATAATAGTGGAAATAGATGACAGATTTTTTTTTGAAATTACTCGTGATGTGAGAGAAGAGTTGATATTTATTGAATTTATAAATAAATATAATATGTTATATTCAATTACAATATGGTTTTTAAATGCGTGACAAGACTGATTAGCTTTTTAGGTTGTTGTCAAGTATATTTAAATAATACGCAAGATAAGGAGAAGATGATTTTAAAAGTATTAAGTATTTTAATAACATTAAATGAATCTTTTAATCTCTCCATGAAAAATATATTATTAGAATTTTAGTAGTGTTAACAAGTTGGCCAATTGTACGATAGACAGCATCACAATACCCATTTTGTGTTGAATTGTATTAATGATAAAAATATCGACTGAAGTTAGAGGGAAAATTAAAATGGATACTGTATATTCTATTAATTAAATTAATGCTCGCAGATACGTACACATAAATAACAGAAGTGAGTTATATTTATTGACTTTTCTGTTGAATCCATTTTGATTAAGCAATTTGTTACCAAAACATTGTTTCAATTCATTTATATCATTAGACTTGAATAAATGATATAATTGATATATTTTTAAACGCAATGAATACAAATGTGGATACTAAAATAATAATTAATGGGTTTTTCTCACGCTACTTTTAAGCGGCAGCAAAAGAATTTATTTGTTAGCGTCGTAATATATTATTCGACATTTTTCTTTATCGCTGCAGTTATTATTACGAAATAGCAAACGAACTATAATTAAGTATAATTGCAATCAATAAAAAACAATTATATTTACAATATTCAACCTAATGATCTTGTCAAAATATATCGTTTATTACTCGAACAATTGAAATAAACAGGTTTTATTTTCAAATTTTCTTTAGATGTGTATAAAAAAGTAAAATATATATTATATGTGGAAAATCAATATTGAGAAATAAAATGAAACGTTAAACAAAATAATTTTCAGTATTTCAATGTCTCGCGTGTTTCATATTATTTGAAATTAGAATATTTGTAACTTTTGTGTTATTATTTAAGTGGGTGCATTGGCAAGCGTGGGAATTTTCGAGTCGTTCGGCACCATAGAGTTCAAATCTCGTAGATTCGTAAAATAGAGGTAATTTATGTTATTGTTGTTATTGTTAATATCCGATATATTGAGCGAGAATCAATCCTTAAAGATAATTAACAGAAAAGTCCGTAAAATTCAGACACAATGCGGGTAATGTTAAAAATATAAATTGTGAATTATTTTTACTATGATATTGGCATATCACACAAACACAAAAAGTAAATATAAAGTATCGAAACCAGATTGAAAAGTGGATCAGTAGGAAAATGCAAATTGATTATTAAGTGATTATCAAAATCAGTTATTTACAAACAGTAGCATTGTGAGAATACAAGTTTTTTACTATAACAAATCTTCGGATAGTATAATTTCAACTGAAAAGTGTGTAAAAATG
This sequence comes from Rhyacophila evoluta, assembly GCA_022683975.1. NCBI lineage: Eukaryota > Metazoa > Arthropoda > Insecta > Trichoptera > Rhyacophilidae > Rhyacophila > Rhyacophila evoluta. The sequence goes on from JAGVSQ010005361.1 coordinate 15,058, forward strand.
CTACCCTATAAAAAAAAGCCCAAAAAAGTGAAGTTTTTGGAGCTCTATATCTATTAATCTAGTATAATGTTAAAAAGGAATGATATATTATATAGTATTACAAAGTACTTCATATTATAATATTTATTAGAAGATTTTTATGAATATTTGATAGATTTAGCGTATAGATATGAACCTAAATTGAAAAAATCTTTACATTGGCGGCAAATGAAACAAAATATTTTTTTTCTTAGAAAGTTTTATTGATGTATACCCTTTCAACATTAAACTTCACGAATCTTCGGCTCGTCAAAACCCTTCCCCTACATTTAATATCTTATACTTTATTCTTCAAGGTTTTCCGTGAATAAGTAATCAATCTTGGCTTCTCTTGAATCTCGGATGAAGTCCTCATTTTAAAAACTCACCCTTTCCCCCATTAACGCCTGTTGGCAAAAGAACCCTCATAAAATTCTTAATGCGTTTGCACTTTCGATTCGTCTGGAAAACACGTTTCGATACAGTGACGTTCTCAATAATCTGACTACTTACGTGGGACATTTTCTTGTGATTTTGAAGTATTATACTTATGAAATCATAAATCAGTTCATTTGACCTACATTTTTTTTACTTAAAGCTTTCTAAATAAAACAAAACTCCGCGCATTGTATAATATTAAAATTCTATTCTTTAAATGTTCTTCTGTATAAAAAAGCCTACAACAAATCATTTCTGTAAACAATAAGAATTATTTTTCCTCATTATATTTTCACTATTTTACTATGGGTATTAGTTTTATTCACATGTTAATGTGTAGTCCACATGAAGCTATGCATTAGAAATAAACAATCGACCGTATAACATGAAATAGAAACTTACTTAGAAATTATCATATTAAAGAAAATTGCTGTCTCACTGAAATCGATGTTACTGAACACGATTCAAGTCAAAAGCTTTTGAATGAACATTTGATGTCATTGTGTTCATATAAATTAAATTCCGAAAATGTATAAATATTCTACCAAATAGATTATTTAATAAAATACAAATTTATCAACTTTGCCGACTTGATCAATTATTATAAGCAACGTTACTAATTTATGTAAACTTTCATATTTAGCAACATGTTTTTTTGACCTTTTGTATAGGCATGTATATGAAATCTCAATGTTAAAATAATATAATCATTGAGTAATGCAATGAAATCAAAAACTTAGTTCTGGAAAAGGTTTTAATAACAAATAAAAACTGTAAAAAAAATTCCATAAAAAATGTTTATTTTAGCCTTCCGCTAAAGATTTAAGTCTCGTAAAATTGTTATTATTTTTTGTAAAATATATATTCCATAAATACTAATAATTGTATTTTAATTTTAGAACCATTGTTATTATATTAAGGGTTATATACGTATCTAATAATTTGGAAATTCAACTATTTTTTGCTATATACATATTGCAGCTCAATTATCTAATTGATTTAATCGAATAAATAAATAATACAACTAATAACGCGATGGCTTTTCTATGTAGATAATAATTATCAGCGGCATAATTATAATTTACCCTAATCCCACGGAACGAGTGGACATAATATAAGCACGCCGCTGTATGTTTCTGGTAAAAGTCAACGAGGGAACATTCTGAATGGACCAAAGTTGAGCCAAACGTCAGTTTCTTGCCAAATCGACGTCGTATAAACTGAATTAGCTGGCGGGTCGCATTCTCCACAACACACCACGACCAGCTTCTCCCCAGTTTCCCCAAATGTTGCCTTTCATAGAAATAACATTATGCGGCACAGTATCTGAAACAACTTTGTTTTTATTTCCCCCCAAAATGAGAGCATATACATACAGATTCACGCAATGATTCCAACGATGATTTAGTAAATATCCTAATAAAATTATTATTTTTCAATTATTACGTATTATTGTCAATTGAGTAATTTTTATTTTAATATTATAAAAAAATCCATATTTTGAATTTTTACTATGAATATTGGTTAATATTTAGATAGTATCAACCAGTGAAAAAATGTGGAATATACAGATGAGGCGATCTCTATTGAAATCAATACGGAAATTGTCGCATTGTTGTAAATTTACGCGAAGTAAACATACTAAAGATTGATATTCCTATAGTTTTATCGTGATACACAATATAAAATAGGGGTTGGATATTGAAAATGAAAAAATGAGTTCATTTTCATTTTCAGTAGCGTAAGGATAAGGTTTCATTTCGAGATCATAAAAATAACTTTATGCGGTTAGGATTTGGTTCGGGTCAAAGAATAAATATTGCAATGAATAAACAAAATTTTCTTACTCGCGAAAAAGTCAGCATTTGAAAAAAAGGCGATGTTTTTATTATATCGGTACACTGCGGTGATGAAATAAATTTCATTACTGAAAAAGGCTTTTCCACACAAACCTGGCTAATAATTAATTTTCTGGTTTTTCGCCCGCGAAAAAATTAGTTCTCGTCCGATTTAGGTTCACAGCGTTAACAAATATAATGCTTTCGGGGTTCAGACCGCACCACGAAAAAATATTCCATGTTGCCGTTTTCGCATTGTAAGAGAATGCGATGTGACGTCAACTGTGCAACGTTACATTTTTTTAAAAGAATATCTGTAAATTATTTTTAGCGTGGTATCATAAAATGAAAGTTTTAACTGATAAGTTGGAATAATTGGCATGAAAGCGAGTATGGCCGATATTAAAATTCTTAAATAATCATTGCACTGTTAATTTCTGAATTATTTAAAACTGGTAAACTTCCATATGTGAGATCACTGTTAG
>JAGVSQ010005362.1:2765-17835 GCA_022683975.1 Rhyacophila evoluta
ATATTTTCATCAAAAGTAATAAAAATAAAGAATCTTTTGATTAGTTTTAAGTAAAGTTAATTAGTTTCAAATTTTTTTTCGATAATATTGTTCCAAATAAAATATGAAATATTGTATATATTAATTAATTTGCGCTTGTAACTATTTTGTATCGTGTATAGTTTTTTGTATTTTAATAGTCCGCTTAATAATATTTAAAGTGTGTATTTGGTGAAGATATTGAGTGTTATCATATCCTGAAAGAATGCAAAAGTATCAGATGCATCGACGGTATCCACATGCTCCACTTAGTGATCAGATATCGAAGAAGAAATAAATTATGATATACACCATTGAGTTAGTTTTATTTATATAAATTATTTATAGCGGACACTCATCTATGGGTAATCGAACGTTATTTGTTGTTTTTTTGTGCACTGACACATTTGACAGTAATTTATTCCTGAGTTAATACATCGGACGTCTTGTATGCAAATAAAAATAATACAAATTATTAAATAACACGGTAAATGCGTTCACTTTAATATTTTGCGTAGATTTTTAGAGATGCTAATACATTTCAATACAACGGTTCTATTATTATAATATCGATATCATTATGGTAAACAACACGACTCAAACAATGCAAAATGGATTCATTTCAACATTGTTCCAACACCTTTTTAACCTTGATACCTAATATCATTTTTTTATAATGTCATTTAAAATTTGTACCATATCCGTTCCGTATGTATGGATTTCCGCGATGTAAATATTTAAATCGTCATTTTTTTTTTCACAAGAATTTCTTATTACTCAAACACTTGAAATCTCTAGGAATCCATTTCTTGTAATGAAACAAACAAGCACATATTTATTGTATATGAGAAAGTTATTTCATCTGTTAATATTATTACATATCATTTAACAAGCATGTGGACTTATTCACTTGACAATAGAACTGTTAATGTTTTAATATTTAATTTTAGAAAAATATACTAATTTTAAATTCGTCATTTGACTAAAATCAACATTAAAAATTGTATATCGTTTGTCACTTATCAAATTCATTGTAAATATATTGTATTATTCTACATATTTTTAAAATGTATGGAAGCCAGATTGTTCACTTTATTATATTTTTAACGTTTTTAACGATATTTTTTCTAACAAATATTTTTTTTTTGGGTGTTAGATTAGGTTAGGTTAGGTTCGAATAATAATTGAAAATAATATTCATATCTTACATAATTTAGATACTGAACTAACTTTTTGGTAGGGGCAAAAATTATTTTCATAATTTTACTATTAGTTTATGTTATTATTTACGGCAATATTTCGGCACTTAAAAATAATAAAAATGAACAATGTTCAATTATGTACAGCTAATTTTTACCTAATTTTAATACCTGACAAAAATTTTTGGTGAAAAACAATCTGTCAAGACGTCTTCACGTTGAAAAGATCCACACACTCCTCTTTCAGAGTGGATATCTTCATGGTGTGTAGATCCATATGTTCTACGTTGGAAGCGAACATGGTATATAAAAAAATATATATATAATATATCGAAAAACAAATTATCAATCAATCTATCTATAACTACGAGGCTTGTGATCTTCTGTGATATTTGTTGGTGACCTGTGTGGATGATGTTTTTTTTAATTTAACAGTTTATTAAAAAAAAAAAACATAAATATATGATAAAATTGTCTGTTAGCAAAAAATGAAATATGAAGAAGTTGACATATGATTGAAATTGGGTACTTTTAGTCTTGAAGCATCCGCGTGTAGGCGGTCATCACAGTGTGAATATCTTTTGAAGGCAAATGCTCTCCATTTAGACATCGGGCAGGTCTGCCTGCATTCGAATATTTTTTGTTCCTCCGCGGATGCAATATGCGAAGATTTACATATTATCATACAAGCAGAGCTGTATAATCAATTTAAAAGTTAAAGTGGAACGGATTGATGTGGTAATTTATTACCATTATACTGTTTGATCAAATGCGACGAATATTAAAATTGTAACTCTTTATTCATAAAAAAAAACTTATATTCAATAAAAATGCTTTGTAAACGAACATAAAAATAATATTTTACTTTTGATATATACACCAATTAATACGGTTTATAATACGCTTAATCACGGAGTCAAAATTGCCCATCTTAATAATGAAAGAAAATAAATAATATGCAAAAGAGTAATTTTTAAATTTCATTATTTTTAAGTAAATGAAAATATCTTTCAGCGCTATTAAAATTATAATTAGGTATTTAGAACAAAGTTTCAAATGAGACTGAAATAATTTTTCATACAAACGAGACAACAGTCATAATAATTTGCAATTTGTTATGTAAGTAAGTCATAAGTATATCACTTTAGTTGAAAAAAGTATGTACAATTAGAATTCACAAAATCTACAGCAATTGAATACTATTCGTTCAAGGTATAGATTAAAAGAAATGGAATGTTTGGTAGGCACATATTTAAAATGAAACCAAATAAATTTACAAATGTTTGTAACAAAATTATTTGACTCATATCTTGTACTAGATTACTAATATGCAATATTTAATGTTAAAGCATAGTAACTAAAATAAGAAAAATAAGTTTTGTTGTATAGCGTGGACTATAATTAATTATTTTTAACGTAAAAGTTTTCATGGTATAATTATGCAGGCTCTTATTATCAAAATTATATGGAATTACGTAAAATTATTTTTAAAATATTTTTTGCTTAATTGCATTTCGTATGTAAACTGATGGTTTAGTAGCTACGAATAATACGTATTTAATTTTAGAAAAATTATGTTGATTATTTTATTGCAATACTTTATAGAATTATTAAACATATGTATTACTCATACACATCGTTTTTCAAATTGATTATAATATTATTCAAATGATTTCAGCTTCACTTTCTTCTTCATCAATTACATAAATATCGGCATAAATTAATACGCGTAATAAATAAACGGATCAAGATGTAAAAGAAAAAATAGACGCTATTCTGAAAGGCGACCGGAAGCGGCCGCAACGGAAGAGCGTTTACGAGCGGTCCGCTCAAATAATAATTTTGATCCGTTACATTTTTTGACATGACGAAAAAATCTAAGGCAAGTTGGCAGGCCTGCGGGTGTCGGTCGGGCGAGTCCACTTTTACCCTGCGACGGACAGGTTGTCACAAACTGGTTCACTCACTTTCCATGTCATAAAAACAACCGTTCATCTGGTGGCGTTTGAAGTGACGATAGATAACGTATGATTGCGGACATGGTACTTGAAGTAATTCACCAACTGTTACGGTTTCATGTAACATTTCCCCCTAGATATTAAGGTGGTTTTTTATACGCCTTCGTCATTTACAATTGCTCAATACAACAATACGAAAGATTTTCAAAAAAATCTTAAATATATATGCATATAATATGTTAATTTTCTCATATTTTTTACCTTTCATACCATCAAATATGTCAAATACGCTATTTTGAATTTGTTATAAAAAACTGTACTAATATTAGGTTATATGCATAGATTTGTGTCAGTTTTTGGATTATGGTTTAAAAACTGTGAACCAATTTGATTGTATTTAAACATGTTACGAAATGCCAAGACTGATTCGATTCGAAAAAAAGTTATCAAATACAACGATATATCAATAAAAAGATAAAACTCTAAAATTGGTTATGTTCTTATTGGTAAATTTTGCTTATACGTAAAGGTTTGAGATGCGTTAGATCGTTAGACAAATCTCATGAAATCGTGAAAATTCATAAACATTTGAATACTTTTTTAATTTTAATTTTCAATAACAAGACTTCATCATTTTAAATTATGTAAAATATTTAACATAATTTTCACACTTTCCTAATGATAAAATTTAAAACAATAAATTAAAAAGTCATTTATTACTTTCAGTTTTAAAGTTTTGAGATTTCGAAAAGAATAAGCGGATACCGAGGATTATTTTAAATATTATAAATACGATTACCACAACTTAAAGAACTAAAAGTGTTGTAATTATTAATAAATTTAATAACATTACATATTTCAGTTTTAAATGATTACTTAGAAATATTGATTTTCTTTTTATATTTGATGTATTGCCGATATAATTTTAACAAGATATAACATAAATAATTTAAGTACGTGGAAGAATTCTTGTCATTAATATGTGGTCACAAGTATGTGTCCTCATGGCATAAAACAAGCGGAATTAATAGATTACAAGTACCGTAGACATCAGAAACAATATTGACGAGGTATAAAATAGTTTCTTATAATACACATTTTTTTATATATGTTTTTTATTTCGTTTTTCATTAAAGTTCTTTCTTTATTTGAATATATCTTTAACTTAACTAATAACATAAATATGAGAAGTGTTAAAATTGTTGCAACATGATTTACTGAGTATCTATACTTTTAATTTCAAAAATATTTCAATAATTTATAATATATACTTTTAATTAAGCGATAATTTACTTTTAAAACCATTATATTTTATATAATTTTATAGTTGTCCTATGTTTATTTGCCAACTGAGTAATAAAAACTTTCATTTCCAATGTAAAAGCTCATAATTTAATGCCGCTATAAATTTAGCCGAATTGAAACTGCCTGTTACAACCCACCCATATTACCGAAACAATTACTAGTCAAAATAATACATTTTGAATTTATTAGACTCTATTATAATATTAATGAAGTATATGAATACAATAAGATAATTACTGCCTACCAATATGACTTTATTTCAACGATGTCAATAACCATTACAAACTTTCATAATCAGACCGTTATCGATTATTTTATGCATAAATCATGTTTTATAATAAATGTCGTTCCCTTTCTTTTCGCGCATTTTATTAAACTTAATTTTAATACTCTAAAATTACATGGTCTATAGAAATTAATATTACCTAATATTTAGACTGTTCGATAGTTTTTTTAATATTATTTCAATCAACACAGCGTATTTGGCTTCTGTAGATCCAATAATTGTTAGAATATCCAAATATACTGACCATATCTCAAATCAATAAATGATTATTACTAGATCAGCAGTATTAAAACGAGATCATGTATTCTAACAAATGTATAGTAAAAGTATTCATAAAATATGTAATTTACTTTTCTACATTTTAACTATTGTAATATAATTGTTGTAATCATCAGTTAACTGTCGTTTTCTAATGAATATGATTTTATTGTTTAATATTTTCATAAAATTTTCCTTTTAATAAACCGTCTTATTAGTATTAAAAATTGTTACATCATATTCTTTCCGTAAGAGAGAAGTGCGTAGTTTAACGCAAAATATTGAGAGCTTAAACCCTAATGCTACGAGGGTTTAAATTGTTTAATGATGCAGGGCTGGAAGTCAAGTGGATTAAATAATTAGTTAATAAACTCAAAATTAAAATAAATTTTAACAACGCAAAGATTAAAATACTTCATTTCTGGTGTGGTAATCTGTGCACTCTTAAAATCTATCAGATATAGTAAAAGAATTTTAGCCTCTATCATATGTTGACGTCTTCTTGCATAACAATAATGAATAGTAAAGAAATAAATACTGAAACCAAAATATAAAAACACAACAAAATTGTTTTTCACTTCATTCTTGTGACTTATAATATTTTTATAAATTTGGCATCCTAGAAAGTGATTTAGTTGTTTAAACACTAGAAAATGTTTTAGTCACACTTTATTTGACATAATTTATTACCAATTATTTATACTTTTTTGTTACCACATAATCAATATTCCAATATGGAAAAAGGAGTTTTTTACACACATATATAAATGTGAAATATTCATACATCGATATAAAAATAACATGTATCCAATCCTTTAATAACTTCAGATTAATTACAAGTGTTCATACTTTATATGAAGGAATTGAGTAAATAATTTATTCTAACTTTACATATCGACACTGTTTAGATAAAAGGCATTAACCCTCACAGAATAATAATGCCGTGGATGAGGTTTGATTCCTGTTTCGTACACGCAAATTTGGTAGATCCTTCTTTTTCAAAATTTAAGTTGATTTTAGATAATTATTTAGTGTTTACGGCTTAATACTTTACAACAGAACATGCATATTATGTACGTCGTAATTATAAAAATAAAATCGCTTCGCAAAAAAACTAAGGGTTAATGCCTTTTATCTAAGCATTGTCGATATATATATAGAACAGCTTTCATAAAAACTTAAAAAAATGTATTTCATGGATACAATTTTTTCCAAGTATTCAAAAATAAAAAAATATCCGTCTGTAATCTCTATACTAGTGTTATAAAAATACAGTAAGTTTTTTTTATATTATAAAGAGGTGGCGTTTTTCTGTAATGTTTTCCGAAAAGAGCCATAAAAAATGTTACACATAAATCCATAGTAATTAATCTAATAAATTACAAGATTTTATTTGAACAAAATCGTATTGATTTGTTCATTAAATTCAATTAGACAGTTCAGAATCAATCATGCGATTAAATGTGATCAATCAAATTCAACTTGAAATGAATACATTTTTAAGCCTTTTTTTTTGACTCATGGCCAATAAGTATTTAATATAAAAAATAAATATTAGAATACTAACTTACTATATTAAATATCATTGTAGTATTTGTTATTTTAATTGGTTATATTCATGATTTTTTTTAAAAATTATCAGAATATTAAAAATACTAACTAGACATTCTTTTAGGTAAAGAAAATGTATGCACAATTTCTAGAAATGTATACTTTTTAAACTGCATTTTTACAGTGAAAGCTGCAGATATAGATCGCTGAAAAGTGTTATTTTTAAAGTTTTATTAAACAACATTTTTTTACAACAAAAAAATCTTTAATAGGAAAATCGTTATAACAATAATAAATAAGTCTCCCTGGCTCTAACGGTTAATTGGCTTCCTTCCGCATATTTATAATAAATGTGTGATGGCAAATAATATTACAAATATTCTCATAAATTGCTTATGTACGTAATATATATTTTATGCGTTACCTCAAATTAAATACGAAAACCGAGAAATTTTCCATTTCAGATTACAGTTATTGCCTTAATGTGCAAATAAAAAATTTATCAGTCGGCTTACAAAAAGAGCTAAGAAATATTTATATCTGAAGAAAATAAATTTATTTGCTTCAAGAATAAACGTTTTAACAACGTTGAGCACACTAAAAATATAATTGGCAATTGTATCGAGTTAATTTTGCAAATTAGTTCTACCATTCAATCCCATCGATGTAGTTCCGGGATATCACCGTAACGCTTTCCGATAGCACGCTCCAGAAATTATTTATAAAAATTTGAAAAGAATAATGAAAATAAAATTATATATTGAACGTTTTAAAAACACGAATGCACTCACTTTTAGATTGGATTTTAGGTTTTTTCCGTACATGTGCGTTGAAGTCGCTACGTTTATAAAGGAATAAGCTTTATTTTTTCATAAGCTTTTATTTATAAAATACTACATTTATCACAGGCTTTGGCATTAAAAAAATATTGTAACAGATTTACGAACACAATATTTTTATAATTACAGTATTCTTGAATTTAAATCATTCTATAGGAGATGGGTAAAAATGAGGAATGGTCATATTTTGAATTAATTAAATAAAAAACTAACATCAGCGTTTTTTCACGTTTTCTTATATACTTATTATTTAATATTTAAATTCTATCTAAATCATTTTAAAATATTTTTTATTATACTAAAAATATGTTGAAGTTTTTTTATAAAATAATAAAAGTACTTTATAATTTACTTAAGTGTTTTAAAATATTTTTTGCATGCGAAATATTAGAATAAATAAAATTGTTATACATCTATATTACTGACCTCGGGCAACAGGAACTGTAGTAAAAATCCTCAGTTGAAAATAGGAATGTTGAGTAACACCTCTTTTATTTAAAAATGGGCTCACTAGAATCAACAAGTTGACGTTGTATCACGCTAATGTATCAAACTCACAACAAAAAATAGTAATTAAAAGAAATAAAAGCAAGAGTTTTCACACACTCGGTGTATTGTCTACGAAGAAAACAATGGCGCAAAGGTTAAAAACTGTTCCACAACTATGAAATTTATGACGTGAATTAATAAAGTGTTTATTTAGTTTTTAGCACGTTTGTTGATTTATAAATTGTTAATTAAATCGAGTGAGAATATTAATTATTATTATCCAAGAGTCAGCCAGTTAACGATTTACCGTTCGCCATATAGTGTCAGTCCACTACTGCATCCGGCGGAAACTAAACCGGAATGCCCGGGAAACTGTTTCTTTACGTTTTACGAACCGATATTACTATGTCTTATTATTAAACAAATCGAAGTATTTATTTTTATTTATAATATTATAAACATGTAAATAAAAACTTTTCTTATTTTATTTACTGTTGGTTTTTAAGGATATATATTATTATTTTTAATATTTATAGAAAAAATAGTTATTTTAGGCACTCAATTATTTCACTAATGTTTTGTTTTTATTTAAAAAATTCTGAAACTGAAATATCTCTGTGTTGAATGTTTTTCTTAGACACATTTTATATTGTACATTCACTTAATCACTTGAGTAACAGTATCAATGAGAATATTGAAAATATAATTTAAAATTTATAAATTAATCACTGTGGTGTGGTATCTTGATAAAAAAATCGAACTGTCTTTTTTAAAATATATTAGTTTTGGTTATTCACAATTTTTATTTTGGTCCGGTAATTGTTTATTGGTAGCACTGATAATTATTTGCATCGGAACCCCAAGCGGTAGATGTTACGCGTCACTTCCTCTCAGTGAAAATGAAAAGTGCTGTGCGGGACGCGTCACCCCCGTCGTCGTTCACGTCACTCTGTATTGCGCTGCGAAGTCTTATCAGCGGCTACGTCTAACGGCGTTCGTTATGCGGCAGTGTCCCTGTGTGCGTGTGCCGTAACGAAAAGCTCCGCTACGCCAGTGAGAGTGTCCGTTATCACTCGTCGGGCTCTCGGTTCGGAGTGCGCGCAGCTCGAGGTCCGATACACCTACTGGACCAATTTCAGCCGACTCCCGGAAGAGCGAGCGAGGAGGTTAACTGGAGCGGCGTGGCCGTATCGCGTCCTCCCTGTCGCGCGCGAGACGCCCCTCTCGCTCAGCCGTGATAGCCGATGATTCAATGAAATCGATATCGGAGCACACTCCGCGCCCGACTGCGCGGGACATCGGACGTCGTGTCAGTCAGATGCTGCCGAAATTTAAATGAACTGTTCTTCAAACTATAATATTTCTTAAATTAAATCTAGTACAGATGTATCAAATATCATTTAAAAAACGTCTAATAATATCATATGAGATATAACACTGTATTACTGTATACTCAATCAGCAATTATTTTGATCGTCCTTTAACTGTAACAAGATCTTTAAAAAGATTTTTTTTAAATACAACCATATTTTTTTTAATTTAAAACATACTCAAAATTAATATAATGCACTTAGTAAATAAATAAAACGTTATTTTTAAAAGAAAACTCGAAGCATAATTTTTGTTTCGCAATAAAATCGCGAGGTGTCTCAGCTACCATCGTATATCAATTCTTTTGTTAACCCATTGACCTTATTCATATAGGGTAAAACCTCCATATCAAGTGTTGTCATACCCATCCTTGAAACGAGTCAACTGACCTTTTCTTTCATTACCTGTGTTATCAGTGCCAGCATATAACAATAAATATAGATTCAATTTATTTTATTTTCAATAATAATATTATATTGAGTATTTTAAAATATCTGATATCTCACGAATAAATTTTCTAGTATACACAGTAAAAAAAAACATTTCTTGGGGTATTGAAATATAAATAATTATAGAATTTTGAAATACAATGCCACAGATATTTATATCTTTCAGTATGCAATTGCATTACATATGATGAATTTAATGTTATACTATTTTTTTAGTCAAATCGAACTGTAAATTCTATCAAGTTTTATTGGTACACTAAAATTCCTCTCATGATGATTTTCTATCATTAATGGTAACAACAGTTCGCTCTAATAGCTGTAAAGTTAGTGGATTTCATTAATGAACAGTTATTACTTCAATATAAACTCAATCAGTTCATTGTCATATTAAATTTGTATCGGAATTACTTTGAACTTACTGTAAGATAGTGAAATGAAAATTATTTTATTAGAATCTTACGATTGCTCTTCTAACCTTCGAACTGATTTTTATTCAACCCCTTTCTCTCTATCTATTTAAATACCTCTTTGATGATCGAGAAGTTACCGTGCGCATTTTAAAGCTGAACGCTGCATGAGTTTTCAAAATCTAAATATATAGGACTAAATTTCCAATAGAATGAACCAATTTTAATGAAAAAAATCTATCAATATAAGTCTTTATAATGCGGGACTCTATATATTTTTTTACAAAGTGTTAATTTTCACAATGTTGAGATCAATGTGTTCCAGTAAACAATATGGAATAATTCATATCCTAAGACTGATAATAGTTTAAAAAAACCTCTATATGCTAACTAATAGTAGTGACTTTAATTAATGAAAAAATATTTTAAACCATTTTTTGGTAATACAACAGTGAATTATAATTTTAAAATCTGCCTTACAGTACAAAAAGTAATTGAATAATATACAAGTCGCCGCCATTAATGATTAAATGAGTATAAATTGACTTCTTTATATGTCTTCGTGAAATGCGATCTTTATTGAGAAATTTTTATTCAGTTTTGAAGTTATAAATCATGACTGTTGTTAACATAACTGCCATAAGTATCTTGTAAAGTGCATCCAAATTGGACTTACAACAGTGCATCACAAATTGCAGAGCGCATCCGACCACCGACCGCCAATAAAATAAATATTAACGCGACCAAAATACCAAACATAAAATAGACGGAGTCTTTAAAGTTGAGTGATGAATAAATAACGTAGTAAATTTAAAAATTATTTCTTTAGTAATTTAGTCTGTCTCTAATTATTAACCCTTTCATTAGTGAGTTAATTTTGTATGCACACACGTTTTAAACACTAAAATTTGCCACCGCTATTAATTCAACAAATATCATAAAATGAATCAAATTGGCTATGTATTTCCATGCAAGGAACAAAATAATCTGAAATGTTATTTCGAATTGATCAGAATTTGTATAATATTACCATATGTGGCCGCTCCCATTTTGGAATAAAAGGAGCACTTGACATCAAATTTGAACGCAAATGACTGATTTGTGTGAATTTTTGAAACTGTTTTTGTGAACAGTAATATAAATAGTCTTTTTTTAATGTTAACGTATTTTTTCTAGCCTAAATAATATTTGCATTGACTTCCACATATCATTGATAAATCTATCCTGTACTAATATTAAAATAAGTTAAAACATTTTATTAATGGTATTAATGATTTTGAAAACAAGACAATTAGGTGTACCTACGTACTTGTACGCCCATACTACTCAAAGGGTTAACAACGTCTACTCATAGCAGAAATATGAATATTACCTGAAACTAGGTATTATTTCTAGAGAGATCATTGTTATAAGTAGTATAATCATATAAAACACGTGTTAGTATAATGTAAGAGTATTACCTAACTTTCGTATCCTTAATGACATTACATACATTCCAACCAAATAAATTTTGACTTGCCGTGCCTTTGCTTTCGTCTAGTGGTGTCGAGACTCATACGTTTATCATCTCGATTACCAATGTGACTTTTTTACAAATCTAAAAGATTTTTGTCAAAAACAATATTCAGCCATTGTTTAACTTATCAGCTCACAATTTAAAGTTTATTTACATTTTTAGACTCTCAAAAACTCTTTAAATATGGACTACAAGAATCATACACATATTAGAAAAAACAAAAATAGATTCCATTCATAATTTGATTAATATGGCATAATGTGGTATAATAAAATGGAATTCATTAGTAAAATAAATAATCTTCTTATATCCGTTTATAGATTTTTTCATTATTAATCTAAAACACATATGTGTTCATTTTTATATAGTTGAATATGAATAATAATAATCGTGGATCGAATAATAAAAAACGAAATTTGTTTAGAAAACTTATTTAAATATTATATAAAATGATATTCTGTCGATAAGTCAAGTTTTGTTAATAGAACTAGTAAGAGCGTTCAATTTTGGGGGCACATCGTAAAAGCTTTTGTAAAATCAATTGGGAAAGGTCGTGGTCACCTTTACTCATCGCAACCTTTGATTTTAAGCTCACGTGTTCTGTGGTTTTTATTTCATTTATATGAATTTATTGAATCAAAACGAATACAATTTTAAAATTTGACAAATATAATTTATTTTTCTGATACTTTTATAACGACTAGAATAGAGTATTTAACATTTTTTTTATTTGGTACGGTTATTTGCATGCGTCAAATTTGCCAGCTACGTTGACTCAAATGCAAGTGTGTTGATTTTTTTTTAATTCAGGTTTTATTTTAAGCCATTCATTTGGATGCGTAGAAATAGCGCTTGAACAAAAATCAAATATTGTAAACAAACCTCTGAAAAATAGTTGATGATAATTCACACTGAACACGAGACAAATGGAGGACGAGGAAATTTAAAATTAAAATATCTAGTTAAATAAATATCTGTAGTAATAACACTTTTTTATACCTCGTTAGCACCCAAATTGAAAGATGTAGATTTACACAATGTCTTATCCATTTATCTATACTTATTTATGTATATGTTATCTATTCTAAAAATGGAGTATATGGATATCCGCAATATGAAGACATGCCTTAACAGATTATTTTTCATGAGAATTGTTTTTCAGACAATGGTTCAACCCAATGGGCATCCAGTCAGCACTTTTCCTTCATTTTAAATCCGACAGATGCGGAAATTGAACTCCCATTCCCCAGGTTGTGAGGCGCGCACGCTTATTTCTACGCTACCGGGATGACATACCAAATTTAGGAAGAACTCAAACTTACAATACATAAATTTATCAACACCTGAAAAAGAAAAATCCATAAAAATATTTTGAAGAAAATGTGTTTATGC
This sequence comes from Rhyacophila evoluta, assembly GCA_022683975.1. Classification (NCBI taxonomy): domain Eukaryota; kingdom Metazoa; phylum Arthropoda; class Insecta; order Trichoptera; family Rhyacophilidae; genus Rhyacophila; species Rhyacophila evoluta. The sequence continues at coordinate 15,804 of JAGVSQ010005362.1, forward strand.
TATTTTTAATTCCAACATACAATAATTAAACAGAATACAGTTATTATATTTTTTTAATTTTGGACAAGTGATATTAAATTGAATATTCCAAGTGGATGATTTCTGCATACGCCCAAAAATGTGTTCAAATTTGAATACGTCTAGAGATTGTGCATGTTAATTCAAATGACTGAACAATAAATATGATCATCAAACAACAACGCATCCAATGCGAGAATCAAAGCACGATGTGTCTTCATAAATTATGAAAGCATACAGCAGGTCCCATCCCACCACTTGCACTCGCAAGACGGCCTACCTTGCATTCCAAATCCATTCGCGACCAATCACTGCTTATTGCTATGAAAATCAGTAGGGGATTTCAATAATATTTAAAACATAGATATTTTATTCAAACTGTGATAATAAACATAAACAACGTTTTTTAAGTAATACTTCCAAAATAAAACTTGATTTGCTTATATTTTAATGTCAGTTGTTATATGAAGTATGAAAATTACACAAAAAAAAATGTTTCATCGTTTTAATAATCAAATATATATATTGTATGAGCTTTTAAGGTAAATTTGTATTAATTCGGAATAAGTTGGTGAGATTAATTCTCGTAAAAATCAAGTTAAGTATAAAGTAAGGTATTTTTTTTCAAAACAGTTAATTTAAATTTACATAAACAATATGCAAAAACAGTATATCAAGTGGACTTAAAAATGCGATCTAATTGAAATACTTATCATAAGACTATCTTTTCAAATATAGGGATTTTATTTGGTTATATTATTGTATATCGTTCGCGTTTAACAAAAACAGTTGTTTTTGTGTTCGTATATTTAGTAATATTCGTTACCAAAAGTAAAAAAAACATCATCAGACCCTTAATAATATTAAATTTATTAGAATTTTTGATGCTATTGAATTTCATAGTGCCTTTCAATACATATTTAAGTGTATCACATGTCATTTATATTTTGTCTTATCATACGAATGATAGACTGTGGTCTTTTTAACGGAATGTTTTGAGTGGACATCTATCCACGTTCTAGTTTGTATTGTATATTAGAATAATTCATCAGCAAGTACAAACGGAAATTGGTTTAAGTAATATGTCAACATTTGGTTACACGCATAAAGTTGATCAATACATATGTCGATTAATTCAGAAAAATAAATTGTTTATATACACACAAATTGTGTAATATATATATTTATTATTGAGACACACAAGTTATTTGGTTTTATTTTCAAATTATCCTATTATTACATGTATTATAAGATGATACAATAAATTGTATATCGGATGCTTGAAGAGATTTTGCTTAAAAAGCGTACAACTATATCTACTATGTTTTCTATCGAAATACACTAAGTAGGGGAAATTATAGTTAATAGCATACTTAACACATCAAAATACAAGTATCTCACTCTGTTAACATGTAATGTACGCAAAGTATTTGGCCAGAAGAGTCGTCGTGGGGGCCCCGTTAGAAAGTTGAATGCGCACTGAGAAGGAGAGGCCGCCAATGAGGCTGTGAGTCGTGCCCCAGAGGCGGCAATAGAATAATCTGCAAAATTAACAAGAGTTATATTATTCAGCTCTGCAACGCGTTGGAGAAGATTCCATCCGTACTCGTTTTACGTAGGAGGAAATTTATTCACGCATCACGTAGACTTACTTGCAAGGAAAAATTATATCCAGTGACTGATATTTACCATCATACTTTAAAAGGCTGTATTCATTTAAAACTACACAGAATAAATTGAAAGGATTTTTTTTAATTTTTCATAAAAGTAAAATATCTAAGAATGATTATAGAATACCTATTTGTAGCAGGCAAATACTTCAAATATAAAGTATGGTACGTTAATAAGCTCAAAATTTACTTCAAATCTATCATCACATACACATTGAGGAGGAATATGTATTTGGCGACGCATTACTTTACTTATGCCTGGTCTTATTGAAAACTCTGCCGCTCTTGCTAATATTGGTATGTATGTCCCTGATAACTACCTAAGAAATCGGGAACATCAGCTG
>JAGVSQ010005363.1:0-17833 GCA_022683975.1 Rhyacophila evoluta
CCCCCTTAAGATCTCTCTACGCCCCCCCAGGGGGGCACGCCCCACCGGTTGGGAAGTCCTGATCTATAAGATGATGGATGGGGAGGGGAAAAACCATAATGTTGTCACAACAATTATTGGCAGTGAATGAAATAAAACATAAAATGTATATTATTTACATGGTATTTATCTCTTTATTTTAGGATATAATCATTGTAGATATTTAATTTTCATTACATATTTTTGAAGAAGAAACGGGAAACTGTGACAATAATTTTTTCCTCAAACGGAGATAATAGTTATGGACACTATAAACTCAAAATAATATAAAATTCAAATTTACAATTTTTATAAACAATCATAACATAGTAATCCTTCTGTAAATTTCTGCTTTTTTCTTTCTGGCAAAAAGGTTACAATTTTATTCAAAACATTATTATTAAAAATTGCTAAAATTCTGTTTCCGTATAATTAGATTAAAACATACATAACTGCTTACAATCGAATGTATGTCTGATTTTAAAATTTCATGGTTGATAAGAAACTTAATTATGTAATAAAAAATCTTACAGATCGCTGTTGCACCTATATTTAGTTCATTTAAAACTTCTACATAAAATATTTTCTGTTTGGTTATCTATTGATTTGTGTAACGCACAATCTCTCTTCAATTGATAATTATTAGTTAAAATATAACAACAAGATCTGTAACAAGGGGGTATTAGTTATTATTCTGTATATAAAATGAAACCTGGCAGTTATAGCGGGCTCAACTATTGTATTTATTGTACTGTATGAAAAATAAACCATTTGACATTACGCAATAATGATTATTGCAATAACAAGACTTTTAGTATTCTTCTTAGATTTTATATGATAATAATTACGGCTATTTTAATATTTTATCTCAGAATATCTTCGTACTGTTTCTGAATTATTTAAAATGAATACCAAAAGATACGTGAATCATGGGCAGATTTATTCAGATGCGTCCAGACACAGTCTCGAGTTAGAGAGCATAGGGATTTAACAAAAAATCGTTATACACTCTGTAATTCTACATCTGGATTTCCATTTTTTTTTAGATGTAGACGCATCTATAGACATTGATAAAACTGTCAAAATCATTATTGGACATCTAATAAGCAAGAATTTAATGTAGGAAAAATATGTATCATCTTAAAAATAAATTTTTGCTTTTCAATTTATAAATGATTTTATTGAACTTCATTGCTAATAATTATTCTAGCAATTTTATAATCAAACTGCTCTTGTCGCACTGTTCTTTTGCCCAAGGAAAATTTGTTCTTTGATATATTTACATATTAAAAAAAGATTTTGAATAATTTAGATTTTTTCGCAGTGTAGTTAAATCAGATTGTATAAGTTTCAGAAAGTGACTCTGGTGAAAGTAACAAAACCATAAAATTTTACTTATAGACATTCTGATTTTGATTTTCTTTCAACCTGTCTTATATGTCTGAATAGTGCCCATTTTTTTCTGTGTAATATTTGTTAAGTCTACGCAACGCGAAATTCATTTGACATTTTATTAAATTTTTAACATTAATTTGCTTTTGGTTTATAATTTAGAAGAGAAAGTTTTCCTACCTATGAACTGTCTAAATATATTTATTTATTGCGATCAAATGATATGACGAAATAAGATTTTTACGAATTCAAAATACAAATTTTACACTAAACATATAGTTACATTCCGTTTTTACTTCCAAAAGATTCTGTTCTGTCTGTCATTGGAATTTTATTACCTTCTAGATGATTTTTTTTAACAATATCTCGACAAAAGTGTAAAATACAAACAAAGAAAAACATTTCAACAGGAAAGCACAAACTTATAATATTGTTATTTTAGCGCACTATTATTTTTAGTAAAGAATGACAAATATGAGAAGAAATTATTCCTTCACTATCAATTAAATCAATTAATATTACGTTGGATAATACAGTGATTACCAAATGACTTAATTTAGATCAATAAAGAAAAATAGTTTGTATTAAACAGAATCTTTTGAAAGTAGCCTGAAGAGGCAACTGAGTTGAAATAGATGCGTTATGTAACATGTTTCCGCATTATATTGAAGTAGGAGAAGTATTAGGCCAACAATGAAATGTCAAATGTGCATTTTTCTACAATTTATTCATACTTACTCGTATTTTAACATGTAACTATATCACTTGTTTATCTAATTTTACAATGGTAATAATTACATATTTCTACTCAAGAAATATCCTTTTGAAAAAATCTGTTATTTATTTTAATATTGTATGATCATATCACTCATGGCTGCTTTATTATGATAATATTATATACTTTGTAAAAATGAAGGCATTCAGTTTCATATTATGGAATTAATTATCTGGATAAAATTGCATCTGTAAAATATCTTATTAGTTAAATCAATCTTGTAAAATCATTTTGTCATCGTATACATATGACATGCAGAATAAAATCGTGGTTCTACATTACAATGTTAAAAATGCCATGAGTATCTCACACAATATGTCAGGTTTTTTAAAACGTAATATGTTCACACAACATATTTTGGACGATTTTTTATTGAGATATTTTCCTTCTATCGGAATAAATATTCACTTGTATTAATATAAATATTTTTTTAGAATGACTTATGCGATATAACAAATAAAAAACCTCAAGTAAGTATACATTATTTTGGTTGTAAAATACTTAAATACATAATTTTTTAATACATTTTACACCCACTGATAATCTTTTAAAAAATAAGAAATAATGAAGTGATCAATTATTTTATAATTACATTTTTTTTCTTTTCATCCACGAATATGTCACAATAATCAAATGAACAATTAAAGATGTAATTTTAATAGAATAATGTAATAATTTATTTGTTCATTACTCTAATATATTCAGCAAAGCAAAGAAAGGTCTGTCGAAAGGATACAGAAATCATACAAAATTTTAAAGGCCTTGAACACGAACAGTAACATAATTTTTTTGTAGTCAGAACTGATATTTTCTTTATAAAGTGAATCTGAATAAAATCAATGGATGACGGCTATCATTAAAAATATTATGATAATTTAATTGTAATGACCTTAAAATTATTATAACCTATCGACCTGTAACAGAGTTTAGACATTTATCCATTAATGTAATTCAAAATATAGTAATAACATTTGTATAAAATGAAACATTCAGTTCTATCAAGTATCTATTTATGTTTATCTTGGAACCGCTGTCTTATGCAGTATCTGTAAAAAAATCCAATAATTATAATATAATATTAAATGCACAATTAATACATATTGATAAATACTCATAAAAATTATCTGCCACAAACTATGACTTATTGTTTCATTATGAGGTTTGAGATATTGGTTTATTTTGTATTTCTAACATTCTGTTAACACCTGTATAAAAAAATCTTCTGTTTTATCGTTTATCTATTGATTTGTATGGTAGTGTATAAAAAATCTTCGAGGTCTACTATTTAACTATGGCACTAATATGTAGCTGAATTCAAACAATTTATGAAGGATAGTTAGTTACTTATTGTATTATTTTCTAAATCACAAGAGTATCAATACATTTTTCACTTGACTAACAACAACCGATATGACAAGACTCCATTCCATGGACCTCTTCTTCATACAATAAAGTTAGAGTGTGATTCTTCAATGATTGTTTGACTTAGCAATAGATAACCCAATTTATATAAAGTATTTCTCATAATTTTTATCGTTACGGTGAGCATTGTTGCACTTCAGTTAAAAACAGTGCTACAATATAGAAAAAAAATGTTTGAATATTTCTTACTGTAATTAAACAACAGAGTACACAGTTAACAAATCTTAAGATATGCACAAATGATAACTATAATAATAACCGTCAGGTGAATTTGTTCATCATCCTTAAACACCCAGTGCTTTGCTAAAAATGTGCGTTGTCTTTATTTTCTTAGAAGAACTCCTTAAGCTGGGTCCTCACTAAGAAAACATGAATAGGCAAGATAAAGAATTATTGACAAACATCATAATACACTTCAACTCCAAAGCTGTTCGTTGTATTCTATTTGTAGAGATGCACCATTACTTCATTCCTCTGTATATAATAGATGTGAAACGGTTTCAATGAAGTTATTTTATTTTTACTCTCCTAAGATAAGACATTGAGATATGACGGAAGCACAATGCTGAAATTGTAACTGGGCTAAAGAATTTATTTGAGATATTATCTTGTATGTGTGATTATATACCAAAGAATATGCACATAGATTTAGTGATACAAAACGTAAAAGAAACCGAACAGGTAGTATAATTTGCAAATTCTACGAATGGATGGCATTGATTGATTTAATAATGCTCGTTTGATAAGATTGAATTCTAAATATTTTGGATGTGATCTAATAATATGAATTGAGAAATATCGCCAATTATACAGGATATATCTTGTGGAAATCACAACTTATCTTTTTCTACATGATATCTCAAGAACCATGTCAAAAGTTCAAGGAAAAGGTTTTTCATGTTTGTAATTAGTTACATATACTCTGACAAATCAACGTATACAAAAATAAACTTTTCGTCTACACTTTCATGCAAAATAAAAGCAGTTTTAAATGAAAAATTTTAATGTGATATATACCACGCAGATAGAAAAACAGAATATTGTAGAACAGTTTGGAAAACCACTTACATTACTTTGACGAGATTTCTCAACTCAGATACGAACCAATACGTCTGAAGGAGGCTTTAAATTCATATAATATCAAGAGATGAATGTAGTAATAATTATTGTTACAAGACAATAAACGTGAAGAGTAAAATTACTCACGGACATATATGATATGGCAGAATATTGCAATATAATTCGAGACAGAAAATTTGGTTTTGTTTGAATTATTCTTTTGTCCTTTTTTATCAAGATGATATATGCATTAAGGTTATGCACAATTATGTTCCATTAAAAGCTCAGATCGGTGTAACAAAAATCCATATATCACAGCAATTGTTGCAATCACCATTCTAACATAATACAGAGCGACGGATATTTATAAGACAGCTTTGAAGAAATACATTATAAAAACAACTGGCAAGATTATAAACAAAAAAGTCAACGCTTGCTAAACAATATTAGTGTGATTTTCATAGATAACTATTATACTTAATACAATGAATACATATTCTATTGTTATTTTATAACATTCATTTTAAGTCTTTTTGCTCCAGTATGTGTGTACAACCTTTCCAAGGTTTTTGTTAATATTATAAATATATTTATAAGTAACAAAATGGAAAAAAACTACACATTAATACACATTATGGTTGCTTTAATATTCTTCGCCGAAAAATATTGAATATGATAACAAAACAAGAGATAAAGCCACAAAAAGAAAAATGATATTTTTGTGTGAAAATATTTTAAGACACCTACACACCAATTGCACATTTAAAAGTTTTAAAATTTTACATGTATTAAAAATATCATCAGTGTTGTTATAAATCAACAATATTTATGCCCTGGAGATCTATATATATGTTTCAATTGAGAGCAAACATGGTTGGCAAAATTAAAAAGATCTATATGAGTATTAAGTTATTGCTTCAGAATTTAAATATTGGTAAAATTATTATCACTATTAACTACTTTATTAGAAAAGAAGTAGCCTGGAAGATCAGGGTTACATTGATTCTGTAATTTTACTTAAGTGTATCAGTACACTGATGATATTTTTTGAAAACAAATGTTGTGCCCAAAACGACATATTAATAATAGTAATATATCTCAAGTAATGCACAATAGACGACTGAAACAGTCATGCATATCCACCATTAAGTTGTGTAGCTTACTTAGTCACATTGAACATTTCCTATTTATAACATCTTCAAAAAATAGAATAACAATAAATGTGTTCATGTATTTTTTTAGGTTATGCATAAAATTTATAACGCAATACCTTGGTGAATCTCCCATTGAAGGGTGATCTTATGAAGTAAAATATTAGAATTTTTGTTTTTTAAAATGGTCAAAATGGCAGATTTGCATTTTTGTAGTAGTCGGAAAGTACATTACCGTTATTTCAGTTAAAATATAATACGATTTCATTCTATATATATATATTTATGTTGAGTTTGAATTTATGTATACAATGATAAAATATGTAAAAAAAAAAAACTTACATTGTGTTACATTAAAATGTAAATTTTTAAGTACAATATGTATAAACCTATTAGAAACTGCACCATTCGTATACATTTGTGACAAAAATTAGGCCTTCGAAAGATATCTGTTGGAAAATTAACATAACATCAATAAACAAGTAAACAAATTTTTTCTTAATTAATAATATTTTAAAGCAAATCGTGGCAACTGGAGTCAGTGAGCAATAAATCGATTTTACTTTTACAGTAAAAATTGAACCACCAATATAATAATATAATATTTATAGTCAATTAAATACAGTAGTAAACTTTAATTAATTGACAAAAAGTATAATTAGATACAAATGATAATTATAAAAATTTACAATAAAAATATTATTATAATATCAAACCAAGCTGCTAAAATAGAACATTTCAGAAGAATAAAGTAGACCTTATTTAAATAAAAAAAACATAATATCTCCACATTCAAACAAGTAATATGTTGCTAAAATACATTTAATAATATTTAAAAAAAAACGTTAAAATTACAAGCACGCAGAGTATAAAGTGTTTAAAACATTATAGTATAAATAATCCACTAATTATATGATAAAAACATTGGCAAGTGATAATACCGTGCTTTATATGATACTTAAAAAAACGCACACAATAATTCACATTTGATACGCACTTTTTAAAGCTTTTATTTTACCTGTAAACGAGGATAACAGGGGTTTGCTAAATTTAAGAATGTACACTCGTGATGAATTGTTCTTAAAAACTGAAAACATACACAAAAAAAAATGGAAATGATTTCGAATAAATGCATTTGAATGGAAACATCTTCCTGGCTGGGGGCAGATCATAACTAGAGTTAGCTTAAGTGTCAAGAGATTATCTTTATTCCAATATAACCAAGGTCCATAATATTATCATTTACCGAGTATTTTCCATGAAATGACTATAATATAGTAAATTTCGCTATAAAAATTTAACTTTGGTATATATACTCCCGACTACTACACTAATCTATGGCAGATATTTTAAAAGCTGCATGATTTTCGTGTTATATCTAATATTAATAGCTAATATTTTAGTATAACTATGTCATACTCAATGATTTTCGAGAATATCAATACAAAGAATAACAGCTGCTTCTTATTGAATACTGATTTTTTTATAATAAAGTCTGGTTTGAAACTGGAATTGGTCCATTATTTTAATTGTTGGAAATTTTGTATTTAAAATGTTTATTGGAATGGACGAGTTGCGGAGCCGAAAATGTGTTTTATTCAGTTGTCTAAATGTTATGCAAGACGGTTTTTTGAAATATGTTCCTAGGAAGAGGAGGAGAATAATGGTAGTTGTAACAAATCAATGTGTATGAGGTTTCTATGAAATTCCCAGCAAATTACTGATCATCTATCAAGTGAATATATAATCCTGATAAAACCTTCATAAAAGTTTCATTTCTACTAAATATGATTCCACCTATATTACCAAGATAAGTAAATCTGTAACTTAGTGAAGTGTGAAATAAATTTATAATATGACTTTATTGACAGAATTAAAATAAGAGAATTCATCATTCTTACATGTAATTCAAATAATTCTCAGCTGCTGATAAAAGAAAGTGATAATTTAAAAGATATATTTCTTTAAAATAAGTATTGATTACGTTTAACTTGTGAAGTTTTGTGAGTGTATAAATTAATGTCCTGGAAAAAAAATTAACTAATTGTCTTTCAATATCTTTAAATATTACAAGTATTTTATGAACTAATAAAAGATGCGAGATTAGGACTACTTATTTACCATCATTATTTAAAACTCAACTGTCACTGGGAATTCTAAGGACATTACATTTGTCTTTGTTTAATTTGGATACTGAAAGTGAAACTGAATTTGAGAATAATCATCGACATGAAAGTGCTTGAATTTAAGATAGTGTTGAAACTTTCACAGTACCTATTTCAAATGACTAAATATATCAAATACTATATACTTTTAAAATAATCGAGACTAACTTTAGTTATGATCTACCAGGACCAAAAGAGAATATATAAATTTAATACAATATAAGGAATTAAAGATAAGTTTCTAGTCTTTTTGTAGAATATTGTTTTCAGTAGCGAGACAGCGTCGAATATCAGTTAAAAGTTAAGTTCTGCATTAAGAAAATATGTATAAAATATTCAGTTAAGTGTAAATTATTCCACCCAACCTTTAGGCACCTTTTTCTGCCGGCCTCTTGCGATCTCGGGGACCCATGTTTAAGGTACATTGGCGTCTTTAATAACTTTAATCTAGCAGAGTGAATGGCCTGGCGACATGTCACAGTTACTCCTTTAATTTTGCTTGCTCGCAGTAATATATATATACATATATAGCATTATAGGCAAATACTGCTCGGTAGTTTTAAAAATACAAATTAGAGAACTAATCAAATTGATCCAACATTGATATCATACGGCTACAGCTGATTTATAAAATAAAATTTGTTTGTAAATCTAATATTATCTGTATTCAAATGGGAATTTGAATTTCTCAGATAAATTTGAGATGATTCCAAAAACGGAAGAATTTTTACACTTGATACAATTAATTGGAAACAAAAATATAAAGATGTCCACTATTGTAGCTGTAGGCTAATGATGTACAATACATTTGAACATTTATACTTTGTAATAGATAATCCAAGAAAATTTGAATGGTTAAAGAATCTCCGAAGAGCGCATCGTTATTAATGAATATGAGGCACTATATTTTCTGTATAAACAGTTTGGTAAACCATTATTACTGGAATACTTAAATCAATATTGCAGATGCAGGAGGGTTTCATGAATGTAAGCTTTCATAAAACATTTATTAACATTGAATGTTGAAACAAGGGCATAATACCTCGGCTTGAGATTAATAATTTCATTTAAGTACATCGGAGGTAACTTTGGCGAGAAGAGAATAAAGACATGTCGTCGGTCCATCCACGGAATTACTCTATTGACAATGTGCACTATTTACAATTTTAAAATATCATTTTATACAACTGTAAATATAATAATATGTAAGTCGATATAATATTGTACGGAGGGCTTGCAGTTTACAAAAATACAAAAAATCATTCCGGAGGCCCCCGAGACGGCAAAGGCCGTAGCATTCCTTATTCATAACGTTAAACTCTCCCTAGCCTAGGGTTTCTCATTAAAATTACAGTTAAAAATTACACAAAGAGATCACACATTTAAACCTTATACATGTACATAAACAAACTTTCCCATAATTAGTATCGTGTGCGGAGCGAAATTATTACATTTTTCGATACCTAAAGTTCTTTCCTAAATCGACACAATATTTATATTGAAATAATAATAAAAATAGTACGGGTCGGACTGGGATTTCGTATTGCCAATTTCGTGCCCGACATGCGGCAACAGTTTCACAAATTTTTCTACCTAAATGCTATAAATTTTTACACCGAGATTTGGAATTAAAATTGAAATCTTTCCGCCCCCGTTGTGACGGAGGAGCGAGCCGGAACGTAATTTTTAAAAATCTCCGAACGCGCCGATCTTTCCATACGAGCACCATGCGAATATCGTTTCATAAAATATATCGAACTATATTTCCTTGCCGTCGTAGAAGACGGTATCCACGGCGCAGGGCGGGCGGCGCGGATAGAGGGAGAGGTACGGTCACTGAGGCGGAGGCTTGAATTCCTGCGGCGGGGGAGCAGGGGAACCTTGCGGCTGGAACTGTGGCTGGCCGAAAGGCGGAGCGTAGCACTGCGGGAAGTAAAGTTCCGGCTTGACAACGGCCGGCGGTAGCGCCCGCAGTAACGGCTGCTTGCCATCAAGTAGAGGATTGCAGTTATTATTACGGCGGTTTTTCGCCGCATGGGGATTCATGTGGTTATCTATATGTTTTTTCACCTCAGGTTCTGTGGCGAACCGCCTTCGACAGTTGGGCATCGGACAACAAAAAGGTCGATCGCCCTGATGGGTACGTGTGTGCTGGTCCAGGATAGCTTTTTGCCGGAAGTCCTTACCGCACTGGCCACACTTGTAGGGTTTCTCGCCTGTATGAATGCGCAGGTGCTGATTGAGGATGGTGCGCTGGCGGAAGAAGCGCGGGCAGTAGACGCAGCCGTAAGGTTTCTCATTTGTGTGAATACGAAGATGCTGCGTGAGGTGGGACTGCTGACGGAACCGCTTACCGCATTCGGGACAGGGATACGGTCTCGACTCAATATGAATGCATCCATGCTGCAGCAACGTAGATTTTTGCTTGAACTCTTTTTGACAGATTGGGCAACGCACGTACAGAGGCATACCGGCAGATCGCCCGTGCTGAATGACATCAGGGAGTCCTCCTTTTCCAGCCCCCTTGAGGTACTGTAGCGCACTAAAGTTAGCACTGCCGAATACAGAGTGATTCAGCCCTTTGGGGTCCTTGAAGTAGGCCGGGTACTGAACCGAATCCGTTGGCGAAAAGCAACCGTTGCGGTTCTGGTCTTGGTGGGAGCTGTCTGCGTCACCAAAAGTCGAAGCCATCTCTTCTTTCGCTTCATCAGGAGGATAGGGGACATCCTGGGGCCACAGCGTCGGAGTCATGCCATTTTTGAATATCAAGTGTGGAGACACGTCTGTAATACCAAAAAATCTATTAGTATATTCAATAATTACAATGTTGTTAATTTGTTTTTTGGTACGTAGATATTCAAATAATTTTAAAATAATTATAGTTGCTGGTAATCTAATAAGTTTTATCATATAATTGTGCTGCAGGTAATGAATGAATGAATGAATGACATGCACTTAAATAATAAAAAAATCGTAATGAATTAGAAAAGTTGAAAGGTTCCGAAACGCGGTTGAGAGGTGTAAACAGAAGGCCAATCAGTGGGTTAAGTCGGTGACGGTGCATTTCAATCTACTCGCTAATCGCGGAGAAAAGAATCTGAGGAATCATCCGGCAAGTTAAGGAAGGCTTCAAAGAAAGACCGAATACCGCTCGGCGGAGAGTCCGATTGGAGGTTGGGCTCAAAATGGGAATAGCGCTCGCCTTGATGTGTGCGGACGTGCTGATTCAGGATGGCCTTCTGGCGGAAATGTTTGCCGCACTCCCCGCACGAGTAGGGCTTCTCACCGGAATGGATGCGCAGATGCTGGTTGAGGATGGCTCGCTGGCGGAAGGTGCGCGGGCAGTACACGCACGCGTATGGCTTCTCGTTGGCGTGGATGCGCAGGTGCTGCGTGAGGTGGGACTGCTGCCGGAAGCGCTTGCCGCACTCGGGGCAGCCGTACGGCCGGGAGTCGGTGTGAATGCGCTCGTGCTGCAGCAGCGTCGACTTCTGTTTGAAATCTTTGCCGCACGTGAGGCACTTGAACAGGCGCAGGTCGCCGTTCGGGTTGGGTTTTCTGGGTTTCGGCAGGGAGCCGTCGGGGCCGCCTTGCTGGATGATGTCGGGGAGCGCGGCGCGCAAGTCGGGCATGCTGCCGTATTGGTGCCCGTCGGGCAAGGGCAGAGGAAGCGATCCGTCGCCTCCTAACGGAAGTCCTCCGCCGGGCTGCTTGAGGTAATGCAACCCCGGAAAGCCTCCGGGACCTAGCATGTGTCCGCCGGGACCGAGGGTCTGTCGGGCCTCTTTAAAATAATGCGCCGAGTACTGATGCTGCAAGTCTTGATGCTGATCGGAAGGCGGGGCATAGCACGAAGCGCGATCGAGGGCTTCCGCCGCCGACGGTAACTGCGCGGGAGACGGCTGTTGCGGCAACTGCGATATTTGGTCCTGATCTCCATTGAGAGCAGTCTGGTCCGCGGGTGGAGCTGGACTTCCCAGCTGTTGCTGCTGCTGCTGCTGTTGCACTTGGTGTTGCTGTTGCTGCTCGGCCTCGGTGGTCTGTTGCTGTTGCGGTGATCCACCGCTGGGTGGCGACTGATGCTGCCCTCCTCCATACCCCGAAGAGTCCAACGTCCCCGCTCCCCACTGACCTTGCCCGCGTTCCATGCCATCTTTATACAGTACATAAGGCGCTCCGGTATCTGCAATATAAGAAAAACAAATTTTAATACTAATCCTGAGAAAATGACCCGATTATTTTCAAACGAAGTAATCAAACTAAAACTAGTCAGGTCCATAAGGTAAAGCGTGATTTCTTGCAGTGTACCATTTCGTACATTGGACGCATTCAAATTGCAGGCGGGAGGGCTATGGCGTGATAATGTTCAATGTTCACCGTCATTGGCGTGTTTTAATGTAATTTTTCAAATTTGCTTCACTGTTCACTAAAACAATGCTCATTCTAAAGTAATGTCGTTATGGTATGCACTCATAAGTACGAGCATACATTATAATATTACTTATTATAACAACATTGCTTAATCAAATGTCAATGCATTATTTGTTAAAAGCACATTAATCTACCAATGGACATATGTATACTGATGACCTATTTCCCAGCCTCCATCTGAAACTTCTCATATTATATCGATATTTGCAAATTGGATCGCAGTTTTTGAGACTGAATAATATACACACACACGAACGGCCGACGTGTAAGTATATTTTAATGTAAAAAAATGTATGTAAATGTGTATATTGTCCGAGTATAATAGATACATAATCTAAAAATGAAGGACCGGAATGGGTTGAACAATTGGCTGCCAATTCTCATGAAAAATACATTGTGGACATACATTCGCACCAGTTCGGAGTTGTACATCTTCACATTCTGGGAATTCATATGATCCACTTTCAAAGGCGACATGGTAAATATATTAAAATATTAAAAAAAAAAAAAAAATTCAGGAAGCAAGTCAATTTAGTAAGTCAAAACATTTTATACCGAGAATTTATGAAACAAAAACTACTTAAATTCGCTCTCACTAGGGTGGAATATAACATATTGATATATATCTACCATGTTCGCTCCTAAAGTGGAGAATATGCATCCGTACATTGTGAAGACATCCACTCCGAAAATGGAGTATATAGACCTCCGAAAATGTGAAGACGACTTGACAGATTATTTTTCACGAGAATTGTTTGTCAGACAATTTCTCAACCCAATAGGCATCTAGTCTTGCACTTTTGTATTTTAAAAAATCTGACAAATGTGGGAATCGAATTCGCATTCTTCGGATTTCTAGGCGGGCACGCAAACCTCTACGCTACCGGGAAGAGTATTAATACCCGAATGAATTTATATAGCTAACTATTGTTCTCTGTATTGGCATCACAGCTGGTGGCCTAGTTCCGTACTTCAACTTAACATAATTAACGTATCTTTATGTACATTATAATGATTTGCTTATTGCTTATTGGTAATATCTGTTGAACTGTCAATACGAGGCCTGGCCAACCAGATTGCTCCATGGACCGCATTAGCCCTCCAAAATTTGCTAAAAGCTGCACATAAATATGAATTATTGTAAATTTTATTCGACATATATAGTCTGTTTGATATATTTTTTTGTAAGTGATTGATTTGAATTTTGAATGCAGACAGACGTATGCAGGAAATGTTCAATTAGTGTAAATCTGAAAAAAACGATACCACAACAATTGTACATATGAAGAGAAAACATTTATTGAACCACTAAGAAAACATATTTGTATGGCAATAAATACATAATTGGCTTCGCTTATTCACAAGCGATAGCGTAGAGGTCGACGTGCGCGCCTAGCAATCCGGAGAATGCAGGTTCGATTCCCCGTCTGTTGGATTTTAAAGAGTTCAAAATGTAGGACTCCCATTGGGTTGAGCAATTGTCTGACAAACCAATCTCATGAAAAATAATCTGTCAAGACGTCTTTACATTGTCGAGATCCATATACTCCATTTTGCAGTGGATATTTTCACACTGCGTAGATCCATATGCTTCACTTTGGGAGCGAACATGGATGGTAAATATATATATTCATAAATATGCTTAAAAAAATTGGTTGAAAAGTCATTGTACGGCTTTACGAATATCTACTAATTATATGTATAAGGCAGAGTATATTATGAACGCCGGCCGCGGATTGCCCAGTCCTGGTCAATAGAATGATAAAGAAATATCAAACTTGTTCTCTTGATAAAAAAACAGGTATGTACCCGATTCAATAACTGCCTACTAGATTGATTTTTTTTTCGTATTTTCGATTACGATTGATTGTAGAATTAAAAAAAGGTTATCTACAGGTAGAAAAAAAACTAGTTATCGTTAAACAATGTCGGGACCGGAACCTACGCATGTCAAGTAAGTACAGATGCTCGAAGAATCTGAAAAGTAATTATAAAAAACATTCTCGACCACGAAACCAAAGCCTATCTGCAAAATCTTGAATGTTGCGACATCCGATCGGTTCATATTCATTTGACACGCCAATATATCATTCTAAAATTCTTAACGGACTTGAATGTATAAAATACCCATAAAATAGTAGATACAACACAACTGATACTTCCAACAGTGCTTTCATATGAATCATAATATCTTGAAACCCATAAATATGTGTATGTAATTATTTGATCATACGGAATGTAATCTATTTCTAATCACTTGGCCGATATTTTCATTAAAACAATTTAATAAAAATGAACATTGCATGTCTAGAATTTACGAGGAAGAATATGGTTATAGGATAGTCAGGTAATTTATTATAAAAAATGAAAGTATCCTAGAGGTTTCTGGTACTGGTCTGCCTTAAAGCTATTACACAATAAAGGAATTGTACTACAGTTAATATTTGAATTGTAACAAGCTATGGTATTTTATGAATATATTAAAATTATTATCGTAGAGAAAGCTTCTTGAGGGATCAAAACAAATAATATTTAAAAACGACTTCATTATCACAATTCACAATAAAAATGAAATACTTTGGATTCTTTATGTTAGCATTCCCGAAACTTTTTGTTGTATTCGTTATTTTACAATTGTCAGTGATTTGTAGGTAACGAAATTATAATAAAAGCTTATAATAAACGGGTACAAGGAGTGACGAATACAGTCGAGATTCGTGTGACGATGTAGTGACTATTAATATTGAGCTTTTAAGAAAATTTCAATATTAATACTCGTTTTGAATTAACAGAGCTTAAAACATGTAGTGACTGAGAGTCAAGAGTGCGTGCTTTGGTATTGGATCTTACAGGTTCGAATTCTCAAGATAAAACACTGGATACGCAATATATTGAACGATTGATAAACAATTCTCGCGAAATAAAATCTGCCAAGACACGTACGTCTTCACGATGCGGAGATCTATGTACTCAATTTCTGAAATGTACTTCTCCACACTGTGGATATCCATATCGACTGTAGAAAGGCAAAAGGACGTAACCCACAGAACAAATTTTCCAGAATACTCAAAAAAGTCGATTTATTAATTTGAGTTAATTTAAAAGTTAAATTTAGATACTAATACAGCATTCTCAGTTTATATCCTTTTGATAGAACATGTATTAATTTATATATTATCATTGAAAAATGTTATTTTGAAAAAACTGACGTTTACATCATTTTTCTCTTCTAAAGTCAATATGCTTCGCTTTCGGAGCGGACATAGTAAAACAATGTTTGTTAGGCGTGGATGATGAGAAGTGATTTTATGATATAATTACTGGGCGCGTTCAGAGATATTATATTAGACATCGAAAGTGAACCAAAAAAAAAACTATACAAAATACAACGCATTGAAAATGTCAAGGTTTTAAAAAATAATGCGGCAAGCTGCGATTTGAATGTCATGCCATGACCGTATCCATATCTAGGGTCATGTGTCAGACTACGAATCAGTTCCAGATTGTGTGTTCCGTGTCGAAAATGCATGTCAGATAAGAGAAAAAAATCATTGATTTAATCTGTGACTGAATTCAAATATCGCTTCTAATTTATATTTTAATTACGCCGATATTCAACTGAGTTTATTTTATAAATATTTAATACTGTTAGCTAATTACATGTATTTAACACCATATATATATTAAATATTTAATCTTTTATATGAACGCAGTATTCAAAATCAGTTTGACGTCTAGAAAAAAGTTTAATATAAGCACACATAAAATAAGCAATATGCTAAATATAGAAAATAAGTGCATATATAAAAATAATGAAGAAGCGTACGTAATGGTTTAAGTGGATACGTCAAGCATTTAAGTTGTTCAGAAACAGAAATATTTCAGAAATAGCGTGTACATTCATTTATATTCAATTGTGCTCTTGGGACTCCTTCGTCCTCTAAGACCAGCGCGTACCACCCATAAGGCAGAGAGTACGATATATGCCGCAGCGGCAGAGCGACGGCGGCGAAACGACGGAAATGGAGATGTAAAATAGCTATGCGTATGAGTGAGCAAATGTTGTCGCGCTGCCGAACTTGCTATTTTTCATCTCTGTTGCCGTCGCTTTCCCATCGTGCCCGCGGCCTAAGACGGACTCGACGGAATTAAGGGATGCTGACATAACCTGGCAGGTGACAGATATTCTCGGAGGTGCCACGAAGCAGCCACATGCTCTGTGTAGGGAGTGGATATGGCAGAAGAAGAAGAGAAGGAGTGTTCTTAATCGAAATCTGACTACTAAGCACGATATGATAATATTATATCATATAAAATCATTCAGTACAAATAAATATTGCATATAGGATATAAGCGATTCAGGCGAATGTTTCCTCATATTTTTTCAACAGTTGAAATCGTTAATTAACTTATTAAGATAGTAGTCGTATTTATTTGATAAATGATCTCAGATATATATTTTCAAATATCTAAATAGTTCGATATCAGAATGCGAGACAGTGATAAATTATTATAAAAACAAATCGTAACTTCGTAATTAAACACTAAAGATATATTTTATTATTCTGCAAGCGATTGATTAATAACGATGGCGGGTGTTTTTAAGAATCTAAATCTACCGTTTAGAGAGGTACAATTTATATTTCATAAATAATACAGTGGTCTTGCAAAAAATGTTACTTTGTATATGGCGTTAATATGTGCCAAGAGGTTATATCCGATGTTTAATTAATTGATGCGAGGAACATTCATAATATTGGTATAAGCTATTACAAGCTAGACTGATTTATTTATTCAATTTGTAACATTGTGGGATTTTTTCTATGATATCGAATATGTACCTACCAACAACTTAGGAGTTTTAACTGTCTTGTACATTATACTACCACTATGTACAAACTCCACGCTTCCAGTTGAGATGTCATTAACCCAACGTTTTCCAACCTGAGAGGCGCGGACTATCGGAGATATAATATATTATTATTAGCTAGGGGAGGCTCCAAAATTTGGAAAATTTTAAAAAGAACCTGTCTATATCATTATATCTATTAAAAAATAAAGGGTGAGGAGGCGCGGCTTTTTTTCGAGAGGCAGAGTAGCAAAAAGATTGGAAACTGACTCATTAGACTCTTACTTTAGTTTTTAAATTCTATTTATTATATATTTACTTTCATTCTCATATTTTTTGATATAAATAATATCCTTCTTAGTTATTTTTTATATGCCATATTATAAATGATTTGAATTTATAATATGTAATATTCTCAACGTGTTAAATAAATAAATAAGGGCTTTTCAGACTAATATTTTTCTTGATATTTTTTCAATGAAATTGTTTCAGAACCACATACCTTATTTATTTAAATTTTTGTACATGTTGTAACATTACAAATTACAAGTTTAATACGTTAACAACACGA
>JAGVSQ010005364.1:0-17833 GCA_022683975.1 Rhyacophila evoluta
AGCACCATCAGTCGAAAATATTAATTATAGACATATATATTTTTCAAAAAAAAAAAAAATTGCGCTTTTATAAGCGAGTAGAATGGTAACACTGGATTGACGATGTCACGCACCAGTCACTGATTGAAAACGTGACTGACTGACTATTATAACATTCAGTATCTGGAACGTTACTGCGCGTGTATGACATATCGATAGCTTAATCTGCAAACCACCTAACTTCACCCATGGTCGAAAAACCAGGCCATTTTATTTAGTTTCATCGCAAACAGAAAACAAAAAATTCAAAACGTAAAATCGCCCACAAACGCCAGTCAACTAAATGCAATAAAATAAAAAAAATATCAAAGTTTTTTGTTGCTCCTAAACATTTTACACAAAATTGGCTGGTTTGTCAATTAAGCCATTGATATGTGAAGACTTCTTTATTTTTTTGTGTTTTTTTAGTCATATAAAATGCCAAGAAAAAAAACTAATTGTTATGAAATTTTGCCAATTATATCATGCCGCATTTTTGTGTAAAAATATTAAATATTATCATACCCCGACTAAGTGAAATCAATCGTTCCAAATTACATATTACATGCTTTACTATCACAGGAATCACTATATGAAGCCAAAATTTCGGATAAGTTTCCGGTTTATCGAACTTTGAAGTAAAGCTTCCAGCAATCCGATGATAATCAATATGATACCAAGGTAGACTTTCTCTACGATTGAAATAGTTTCAGATTAAAACCGATATCTGTTTCACACTTCTGAATTCTATTGAGTTAGTTTAATCAATAGATTTAATACCAGAATGATTCATACCATTAATAATGTCTGTTATTATTGTATGCAGAAAGCTCGCGAGTGTTTGAGTCAATTAGTAAATTGTTTGAAACTGCTTTAATTTGTTTCTATCATTGCACACTGAGGATTAATTATATATCTTGGTATAAAATATCTGAGAGACAAGCGTGCGTGCTTTACAATCGAAGGTTGCAAGTTCCAATCCTACAGCTGCTGGATCTTAACAATACACAAATAGAATACGTGGTACCCAATGTGTTTGACTAATCGACAGTCAAATCATTCTGGTCGTCATATAATAAGTAAAAAAAAAATATTGGCTTAACTTTTCGTTAGTAGACATTAATATCAAAAAGACTAAAACAAATATAATTTCGGATTCATAATTGTTTAGACAATTGTTTTATTCGTTTGTATCTTCAGTAGATTAACGTGCGATTGAGCAATTGTCTGAAAAATAATTATTGTAAAAATAGTCTGTCAATGTACGTCTTCACATTGTGGAGATCCATATATTCTACCGTCGGAGTGGATATTTTCGCACAGTGTTGATCTTTGGGAGCGAAAATTGTATGAAAACGGGCTTCTAATTAAAATGGAACTTATTGCCAAAACTAAATGAAGCATCGATTGTATTTAAGTTAAGAATACCTATTCGTAATATATCGATTTAGAGAAGTGTGATTACCGATGGATGAGAAAAAATGAGCTATATAGGTTATATGTATATATGTGTATAATATAAGATATGTATAAATTATTATTGAGAAACCGTGTTGCTTAGTTTACGTGCACCATATGGTTGGATAATGGTTTAGCGAAAAAAGCGATGTCTAACAATTTTGGAGGTGTTGAAGACAAGTCAGTCAAAGTAAATTGATTATACGATCAAATCGATGGCTATCATATACTCAGTGTACTAAATTGAAAAAAAAGAAGTCATTTTAAATGGAGAATAAATGTTGTAAGTAAGAATCTATCTGATGTTCAACCAACTTATGATCAAAACAATATTGATACTTAATGGAATTTGTGTAATAAATAATACCCAGAATGAATGGAGAAATATTGAAGATAAATACACATGAATAATGTTGAGAGAAATTAATGAAATGATATTATATTTATTTTCCAGGAAAAATTCTTTTTTCACGAAAGTATTTGACAAATATTAAAAAAAATGTTGCGTATAAGAATTATTTTATATGATTTAATAAGAGGGAAAACAACCTAGTGACAGTTTAATATAATGTTGATATAAACATGGTGAAATTTAGGTGTGTGTTCAAATTTTTGGGGGATGGCTTCTGAGTCACTATTGCACGTGTGTTAAAATGTCGTATCCAAGGGAAATTTTCTTTTTTTTTATATGCACGCTCATGCTACTATGCTCTGAGAATGATTTTTGACAGACATGTATCGCTGAAAACTCACATTGCTATGTCAAGTATTATGTAATAAAAATTTCACGTACGTACGAGTGACTGAACATTAAATTACGGAAACACAGAATAAAAAAAGCACTTTGAAACAATGCTGCCTTTGTTTAAAAAATCACCTTTGATAAGGGATATAGAAACATTTAAAAATAAATTTATACATTAAAAAAAAAAGATAAAAAAATGTGAATTTATATAATTTTTATTGTTCAATTTTGGAGCCTTCAGGTGCTTTTATAATTCGTCATGGTTGCTTTTTTGTTTACTGAAAGTTTTTGAAATTCGGATGTAATATTGTCATTTATTAAATTATTTATGAATAACCTTATTGAATATAAATTACTAAGCGTATATGTTCTGCTGGTTTGAATATCTGAGATAGTTGAGAATTTAAAAAAATCAAATTGGAATATAATAATCTTAATTAAATATATATTTGATGTATTATTTTTTAACTTCAGCATGCTTGTTTGCGTTGTCCGTCTTGGATAATTTTTATAAGGTCCTGGGACATTCCTATGGAATAAAACAGGTCACTTCTCGATATCAGAGCTCTGCAAAACGCCTGATAGGAGATGTAAAGACGGAATGGGTGGATGGTGGGGACATTTATAAGTCAACATTGAAGGGCTGGGTGACTAATTATTGAACAATCGAGCATAGGTTAAGACGATCTATCTAGATAAGGATTGATCGTGTAAATCATTCATATATTATTCGAAAAAAGTAATAAATTGCAAAGCAATCGAATAAGCGTTTCATATTCGTCATTCTCTATCTGAAAGTCAAATAAAGTAAGTTTTTGCAAAAATGTTGTTTTTATTAAAACTTAAAGCTTAAAATTTCTCCGATATTTTCTCGTTTCATGAAAATAATTATCCACGTTTTCAACTAAGAAAACCGTAAAATTTCGCATCGATTCTTTGAAAATAATACAGAAGACACTGCTGGTGAAAGCTTTTTGAGCCAACGGCGTGATATCGTTAAAGTAAGATTTTTATTTAAAAGGAAAGTAAACCAAAGATAGCTTTAAACTCAAAATAGAAACAATGCTTCCGTTTGAAGATAACAAATAAAGCTCTTTGTTTCTTCTCTTAGAGCTTTGACAGAGTAAGTAATTTGAAAAATATAAATTAAATACGAAAAATAATCGTGTCTTGCAAAATTCGTGAGCTCCAAATAATATGACGTTTTCGTATATTTGTTTGCGAAATAGAATCGTTTCTCATATTTTCACGATTAAAAATATGTCGAATCATTTTAAAAAATAATATTTTTGTTTTTTTTAGAAAATTATATTTGAATTATACGTAACTATTAACCATATCGACTGTAAAAAGAAAAGAGGACTTAACTCACATAGTTTTTTTTTTTACAGGAAGCACAAAAAAGGATTTTTGAAAAGCCAGTCAAAACATAACCTTGAAGTCTATAAAGACGTGTTTTAGTTACTCAATATGATATTAATTTAATAGGATATTTAAAAACCATCAGAAAAATTAATTAGATGTAAGCTCTTTTTCCTAGTCGCAAACTTGATAGGCCATCTTTTTTTTCAAATTTAAATGATAATTTTAGACACTAATTTGCCATGTTCAGCTTATATCCTTTTGACAAAACATATATTAAGTTGTATACGTTGATAGAATCGAATAAAAGCCATGTTGAAAATTTGAGGGTAACGTCCCTTTTCCTTACCACAGTCGATATGGATATTTTCCTTTGGTTGAAGGCTTTTTAGAACGTGACGATAAGGAATGAAGAAAAATAAAGAATATCAATTAAAATCTAGAGGTAGCACACGAATAATATATTTATAATATATTATTTGACCATGTTTGCTTGAAAAGTATAACACATGGATCTACATTGTGAAGATATCCACGTTCGAAAATGGAGTATATGAATCTCAGCAATGTGACAACGCGTCTTGGTGGGTTTTATTTTCATTAGAATTGGATGTCAGTCAATTACTCATCTATGAACATATACTCCTGGCTTTTTAAAAATCTTGTACGAAAGATAATAGAACCCTCAATTTTTAACTCCAAAGCAAAAATATTAACTTATCAACTACGGAAGAGATATGTAAATCATATATATATATGCATACGAACTATCGGCAACAGAATTTTACTGTCACTTTTTGTTAGATTTTCACAACACATACAACTTATCACACATTCTCCTAAAATAGCGTTAGCTGCAAATGCCAAATTAGTATCTAAATATGCATTTTGGGTTTAAAAAACTAGGCTCTGTAAATTTGTGACCTGTAAAAAAAGCTCATTAAATTAATGTTTAATTGGGCAAATAAAACGCCAGTTTTAGATTTCGTTAACATCAGGATTATATCTGTTTAATATGTTGACTTTAGCCTGAAATCGTTACATAAATGTTTTTGTGAGCTATATCCTTTTGCTTTTATTTAGTCGATATTTATACTAATTAAGTAACTGATAACTTTGATTTTTAAAGTACACATATGTATGAATAGTGCCAAGAAACATAAAATTTATTTGGAAATTCTATCAAGCTTCTAATAATTTGCGGTTTAATTAATCAAGAATCTTAGGAATTGCAAATTTGACATATTTTTATTGAAATAATTTTACTATCTGTATTCCTGTAAATAACAACGTAATGTGTGAAGTATAAAAGTGATATATTATAAGCAATTTGATTTATAAAAAGATAAAATATTGTTGACGTGGTATAAAATCATTACATTTCCAAGAAGATTCACAGGGGAATAAATTAAGCACGAGTGCTGAGGCAGCAGAAAACTTTCAGCAGAATTTCAGTACAAAAAGCTTCTTTCGCTAAATACCCTGTACTCTGTCTCTTACATAACAAAAAGGGAAATAGATTATTCCGTCATACAAATATAATTATGACTTATGTTATATCAAAAGTCAGTGAACGATTATTAAAATGATTCCCGCCATCCACTTAAGTGAATGAATTCCTTTATTGTTCGCTCATATTTATGTCGTGGAATCAAGATATGGGGATATTAATTATTATTATCATATTTTAATATGTTCTCGTAAGTCAAATAAGGATAGCTCTGTTGTCAAGAAATTACATACTATTTTGACAGTATTATTAAATATGCGAAGCAAGTCATAATTAATAACGACTATTTTGTGTTATATTAGGCGCCTTTATCATGTGAAATTATTAACTACATGCAATTGAATGACTTAGATTTGAAATTAAAGAAGTTATACAACGAATTAAAGGTGTGTACTTACCACAGTCGATATAGACATTTTACTTTGGTTGAAGGCGTTTTGAAACTTAACGATAAGAAAGAAAAATAAAGTTTTATCAAGCATATTAAATACAATTCATAGATAAATACACACAAATAATATACATAATATATTATTTGACCATGCTTGCTTCAAAAATATTACACATGGGTTTATACAGTGTCAAGATATCTACTTTAGAAAATAGAGCTTAAGAATCTTCTCAATGTGACACCGAGTCTTGACGGGTTTTATTTTCATTAGAATTAGATGTCAGTCAATTCCTTATCTATTTTTTAAATCTGGTAAATAACATAATCGAACCCTCAATCTTCAGCTTCAAAGCGTGCATGCTAACTATTAAACTACAGAGGAGATATGTAAAACGTATATATATATATATATGCATACCGACTATTGGCAAAAGAATGTTCCTCTCAATTTTTTTAGATTTTCACAATGAATACAACTTTTTACCTTTTTTTGTTATATTAGGCGTCTTTATATGTGAAATTGTTATTGCAATTGCATGAAATTGAATGAAGAAGATTTGAAATTAAGGAAGTTCTACAACGAATAAAAAGTGTGTGTGATACAAACATTTATTTGTACTACTAGTTATTTTATTGTTTAAAATAACATTAATATAACACACACTAAACATTTTTTTTTTCATTATTTCATTACTTTTAAGTATGAAGTAAAGTAAATATTTTTTAAGTTCTCCGGTTAGCGTAGTTGGCAGCGTGCATGCCAAACAATCTGAGGAATGCAGATTCGATTCCCCATTTGTTGGATTTTAAAAATCTAAAAATCCAGGACTGAATCCCTATTCGATTAAGCAATTGTCAGATAAACGATTTTCGTGAAATATAATCTGTCAAGACGTCTTCACAATACAAAGATCCATATAGTCCTTTTTCGGAATGGATGTTAACACTATAAATATTCTCAGAAATTTATCCCAAAACATCACCAAATCTGATTAGATATTCTTCTCTTCTATCGTCTTTTTCTTCTTATAAATCTCCACAAAATGATCATTAGCTTACGTTTAGTAGTGACATATACTGAGATACAAAGATTACTTTGTCACATTTGAAATGTGACCAAACCGAAATTAAACGAAAAAAAAAAATCAATCTTTGTCACACCAATATACGTAGAAATTAATATAACACAAAATGTGAAACTCATCAAGTTAATGCAATGTATCTTACTCCCCTAATAGTGATAAGAAGTTTATTTTTTCTTTACAAATTTCGTTACATCCCTGTAATTTCAAAAATCAATCTTTGTAATTTTTCACAAAATTTGATTGTCAGCCAATCACTCAAAATATTATCTAGAAAGTGATACATTTATAAATTCACTAAATTTATTTTGACTTAAAGCAGGACTCGAATTTGTAAACTTCAACTATTTATTCAATAAGCGAGTATTTTATCTTTGGGGCATGTACTACGGATATCTCTGGAGTACCTGGATTATGTTTGTCCATAAGATGTACTCAATGGAATTAAAGTATGCCTGTATGACCCACCTAATGTGCCCATCATCCGCCCGTAGCGTCCTTACACCTGGTCTTAATCAGGCGTATTGCGGAGAAACGATATTGAGAAACGATTTTATTAATTTGACGGGAATGTCCCGGGAGTAAATAAAAATTACCCAAGACTACAAATAGCCACGCAATCAAGTGTGCCGACTTTGAAAAAATAGAATGAGTCAAAAAAGCTAATTGAAATTCTGTACGACCTAGGAGGACTTAAAACAGTTAGTGGTTGATATAGATTCACAGAAGTGTCATGTGGTGGCCATATGCTCCGAATAGAAAAAGGCTATGACATAGAGACTATGGCAATTGATAAGAAGTGACAAGACAATTTTAGTTGATGATATATTGAGATTATATAAGAATTCAAATAGTTCGACGGTAAATATTTTGATGTAACTTTTGCGTGACCTTTAACATTTAGAGCTTTTGCCCTGAAGTATATGAAAACCTTTCGATATCTCGCAAATGATGGCTGTCAATAGATAATCACTGACAACCCTGTTCCGTTGAGATCCGCTGTATGGCAGTATAATCAAAGTTCTCTTATTTCTTTATCCAATTTACGGAATCAATCTACCAAGGTAAATAACAAATGCCTGAAAGTACAACTCAAGGGGTGTTTATTCAGCTTTTTGAGTGATCACCTTTATGTTTGAGCTAACTTAATATCATTTCGAATGAAATACACGAATTTCTTTATCGTACAAAAGCAAATAGAAGAAACAAGGGGCCAGAGATCAATGTGTTCTCGCAAAAAAACATTCATAATTTGTAAGAATGATGTAGCCTATAGCGTATAAAAAGATGTACGCAGGGGTTCGAGCTAACCCAATTTCGTGTTGTATCACGCGTTTATTTTTATGATATATCTTATCGCTTGGCTCATTTCAAATAAATTGTAGTATATAACGTTCTCTGAGCATAGTTTAAAGTTATGTCTATGTGTCTTGCATCCAATGATGTTTATTTTACATGATATAATACAACAAAATAGTCACGTTGAATGTACTAATTGAATTATTATAGAATCTATTTAGGAAAACCTACTTTGAGATATATTTGCTCCGAATGTAGAGCATACAAAAACTTATTTTGATGATTTTTTTAGAGATTTAGTCAACTTATTCCTCAATCCATTGGATACTTGATCCTAAATTATATTTATTACGTAGCTATAAGATTTGAACCCTCAACTACATTTTACGACGTCGAATTAAAGGCAATATTATTAATAATTTCAAAATCATGAAGTATTTTTCTTTTGTCATTATTGGGATTGTAACATTATAACCAAATATGCAAATGGTAAATTTTCTTCGTCGTACTAGATATAATTAGTCAAATTAATGATGTCTCTAAATCAAAACAACACATTATACCCACAAAGAAAATAACTGACCATTGTAATATTTTTTCATTCGTAATTTTTATGTATTTTTCCATTTTAGATATTCCAATACATTAAATTTCTTACCTTTGTGTTAAATATATAAATATAAAACGATAAGTTCATTTTTAACTGTCAATATGTATATCTTTGAATGAGTTACTTATTTGTAACACATTTTGGTGACATATTTTTTTTAAATGAAAACGTTACAAATACGTGTTTTATAATAGATGAAAAATACATATGACAATCATTTGATGCTGATACATCTGAAGACACTCAATGTGACTTACCTCCTTTTCAAATGAATTCTTATTTGATATTTCGAAAAGCTACTGAAAAATAACATTAATGCTACAAATTTGGAAAAAATTGGGTGGACACAAGAAGTATTTGATGAGCGAAGGTATGTAATAATTTTCTTGTTAAATAAAATATCACAACTGAATGATGGATTTTGATTTTTTTTTTCTTTAGTGTGAGTATTATCTCATTTAATCCTTTCTACACATCAAACCCTACAAAAAACAATGACAATACTATTTATTAGTTTATAAGCTTTTAAAGTTGTCTAGATTATTGTAAAAGCTTTTAGGCATTTGTGATGCGTGGGTCGTGTATCCCAATAAAATGTCGTCGTCCTAAAAACCTTAGTTATTGCCAAGATCTTCTCGAGGCTTATAATAATTTTATGATACTAAATAATTATTTATGATTGTATCAGATAAAAAGTAAACGTGATAAATCATTTGAAAATAAAGCTCACTTTATAGAATGGGGATAATGTTGCCAGAAGTTTAATTCGAACCGACTTAAGCAACGATTACTATAAAATTCACGGCGAGTAAGAGAAAGTATCATTTTGTTTCAACTAAGATGGATGGTGTTTTATAAACATACTTCATCAAACAGTTGAATTTATCGCTACTGTTTTCCGTTTATCCGTTTCAAATTCCGCCTACACAATACTCGACAGGGCGGAGCGTGTATTTGTAAATATTAAGGGCTGATATGAAATATTCTTCTTGTGAACTCCATACGCAAGACTGGCCCATTGTCTGATTTTCGATGAAAAACTGCCAATCTCTTTTTTTACTAAAAAGCTTTAAGCCCTATCCTCAGCTTTTTGAAATGATTTGATATTTTTTCACTGTAAACTTTCATTACAGCTACCTTCTAGAGAGCTTACATTGTACTAATCTCTGTTTTCATCTGATATCCGGTATGCTAAGAAGTCTTTAAATACTTTATTTTAATTTTAAAAAAATAAATGGAGTGGTTTGTAAAAGTTGTCATATAATAATATGAAAAAAACAAAATGAATGAATTCGAAACAAGTTATTCACCATATAATGTTAGTGTTTGGGTTGCCAGCGTAAGTAATGTTGCCAGTACAAAGGAACATACCAACCCACTAAAATTGCTTTCTTTTTCACTAAATTCAATATTTTAATATTAATTATGCGAGCTATATACCGTAACATAACGAACGTGAGTTGCTCTTTAAAGTGCTAGAAGTATCTAAAAACAGCTCTCTGTGATCTTGATTTCTATTTTAAATTTTTGTTGAAATATAAATATCAAGAAAATTTTGCTCAAAAACCTTGCTTTAATATGCCATAAATATATAAGCTGTTGGATTAAGTACTGCCCACATTTTGTATTCTGCCGAAATAAGAAATGCTAACTCATGATATGTAAGAATGCAATTTGACAACAGGAACCACGAGGTAATCATGCTTTATATTATTGTAGTAAGCGATTATGGAAAAAAAATCACCGTGAAGTTATCCGAAAGAAGATATGTATGTTTTACTAAAATCATCTAACGTATAAAAATTGAGTATTTTCCGTTGTTAAATATTTAATACAATTAACCGTCATGTGAAAATTCATATTATTGCTTTAAAGTTATAATTGAAAATTTAGGTTTCAGACTCCAACCCTTTTCGGTCCCTTTTATGACAAATTCGAAAATAAACGCATTCAAAAGTCCACCCTTATTTTTATTCAGGTTAAATAAATTTATTCGATGAATTATAATTATATTTTATTATATGTCATTAAACAATTTATATTAAACGCTATACATTTTAATATTATCTGGTTTATCTTTATTGTATTTATCTAAAATATTTATATTGAAGCAAATAATTATTGTGAAAAATATTTGTAATGGTATGGCTAGTTATTCCATAGAATGAAAGTGTATGTTTTCTTTATAAAGTTTTTATGCCACGGATTTTTTAAAGATAGGACTAAGCAGGAGGAATAGGTTCTGTTGATTTATAATATTAAAATTCTTTAAAACTCAGATGTTTAATGGAGAATCATCAATTAAATGCATATTGGAAGTTATAGAGCAAAAACTATTTGTAAATCTAAAAATATTATATGTATGATATATAAATTAGATGCACGTAAATCATGTTAAGTTGTTAAGGTAGTTTATTAATTTAACGGATATTGTATCTGTGGCTCAGTAATTATGAACCCAAACATTGGAACTAAAGTTAGCAAATTCATATCTCGTAGCTGCACAAAAAATAAAAAAACAAAACTGTAAGCCGAATTGGTTAAATGACTAATCAATACTTAAGAAAAGATCTGTCAGCGTGAGATTTTATATTTTGGAAATCTATATGATCTACGTTAGGATATGGTTTTAAAATATGTATATACAAACTAGAAAATGTTTTTTTTACTATGTTCACTTTTAAAATGGAGCATAGAATTTAGACAGTATGAAGGTATTCACTCAAAAAATGGAGTATACTCGTATATATTTTTGCAATGCAGAGACGTTTTGACAAATTATTTTTATCACGGCAATTGTCTGTGATACAATTGTTCAACCCAATGGGCATCCAGCCCTACGTTTTTGAATTTGAAAAATAAACAGATGGAAAATTGAATGCAGATTCCATGGATTGATAAGTATGCACGTTACCAACTATGCTACCGGGAAGACAAACTATAGCTAAAGAAAGAAAAACGATTTTTTTTTAACCATTATATTTTAAACTATAACTTAATTATAACTAATTATAAATATAGCATGGAAAAAAGATTAAATAGAAGCTCCAAATTAAAAACTATTTTTTTGTAGTGTGTAAAAATAAATAAGTTGTTTGATTTTTATAATTTTTATCTATATTCATATTTTAAAGACTTTAATCTTACAACAAATTAACGACAATTTGACCGATTAAGTGTATAAATAAAAACAGGACACCACTAGTAACAAGTTGTTGATCAACGAAATCAGTAATATCGTACGGATTTCGTAAAAACGCATGAACTTACAGAATAATCTGATAAATATAAACAAATACTAATTAATATTCGTTACCGTCCCATGAAATCATACAGATCATATTGATAAGGCCGTCAAAAATTGTTTTTTTTCAGCTTTATAAAACCTTTAGCAAAAAGCTACTGAAAACTGTAATATATTCAATTATTTCAGAATATTTGTGAAAGAATATATAGAAAGCTCAACGAGACTGACTGTAACAGTTTGCCGCCCATCCAATCGCCGACTGTCTTTCTCCCTCCCGCTGCATTTACGGCTTGTTTATGTCATATTTAAAAAGACGCGCGCCCCGGGAAATGGGAAAATTTATGTTGCCGGGTTCGAACCACCGGACGGGTCGGCCGGGTTCGGGTTTTAGTGACGATTGCTTGCGTCGTTTATGGATTTGTCTGTGACGTGACGCGAAGGCATTTTTGGCAGTTGAATTTATTGTAACACCAGAATGATTCGTCGTCGTATCATATTAACCCATGTCTTATTTTCGTCAGAGTATTATTAGAATTTCAAAAATACTTTTAGTAAGAATCTTAAATATTTTTTCTGCTATTCCACAGTAAAAACATTGAATTTTAATTATATAATTTGCTTATCTTTATTGACACTGTCTCTTTTTTATATTACAACATTGAACATAATTACAGTGACTGACGCTAGATTGTTTGACCTGGAATATTTTTTGTCTGCAACGTGCAAAAATTATCCATACTCTTTATGACGTTACTTGTCAGATTTTTAATACGAACTTGTCAACAGTTAATATTTCAACACATTAATCACTTACTCCTATAATTATGGAATATGAATTCGCAATCTACCAAACTAAAGAATATTCACTTGCCATTTGGCTACCGGAAAGACACCATACATTTAGTTCGTATAAGCTCATTAAATATATCGATAAATAGATTAAGGTCTTTCAAGTATTTTCAAAAAGTTACCTAAAATGATATTCACTTAAATATCTTCAGTAATTATTTTACAATTGAGAAACTTAAATAATAATACAATTAATTGATTATTAGCAGGAGAAGTTGCTCTTATATGGATAATCCTTGAAAATTCCTTCAAGGGTTGGTATAACATTATTTGAGTTTTTATAGCCTCCTTTGATAGAGGCACGTTTTTTATACATACGCAGGCTATGTGCTATATAATATGTGGATATTTTAAAAGAAATTGGAAAGCTTTCCTTAAATATCTTGTCAAAACATCCACCACATAAATTTTATTGTCTTAAATATCTCATTACACATTATGCCATACACTAATGATGTTGTACTATAAACCAATTAATTCGATTCCAATTATTTATTTTAAAATATATTACAATTAGTATAATAGATGACACCAAAAATATGAACAACAAACGACGAACAACTATAAAAGTAATCGAATATAAATCAACAAATTACTGTCAAGGTTCGAGTAGTACAATACTACAAGACTACTTTGCATAGTACAACATAATTAAATACATGTCATAAATAAAAGATAAACAATGTTTTAGGTTTTAGAAAAATCGAAAGAACTAAGGTTGAATCTCCGTTGGGTTGTGAACTTGGCTGACAATCAATTTTCATTAAAACTACCTGTACTAATAATATACTAGTGAATTTTAATACATTATGTGTATATTATATTTTATCTTTATTATATATCGGAAAAGTTGAAGCATTATTTTTTTCAAAGCTCAAATTAGAGCAAAAGGGCAAACAATTGAGAATTTCTGGCTTGGACAATGTGAAAATCCGGATAATCTGTATCTCAAATGGTCATATTCACATGGTTAAAATCCTGTGTAGCTTTAAAAGTTTATAGAGAGTGACAAAAATCCTTACACGTCTTATTACAAAGGTATAACATATTTGAAAATAGTCAGACATGGACAGTATAAATATTTATATTTTATACCATGTTGGCTCCCAAAATTGAGATCTACAGAGTGTAAAGACATCACCCCGAAAGAGAAGTATACGGATCTCCGCAATGTGAAGACGTCGTGACAAATTATTTTCATGAGAATTATTTGTCAGATAATTACTCAACCTAATGAGCATCCAGTTCTGCATTAAAGGATTTTTTAAAAATCCGAAAAATAAGGAATCAAACCCGCATTCTCCGGATTGCTAGTCGCACACGCTACCAACTACGCTACCGAGGATATATTTTTATAGAATTAAAATAGTATGATGTCATGTTATTATATATGCAATCTGATTCTTAATTTAAGATAAAATAATGATAGTAAAGTTTGACAGTTTATCTGTGGTTGCCATAATATTCGATATAAAATATAAAGAATATTAAAAGTTTTCTCCAGACGAACTGTCATAATATATTCTCCATTTTAGTATTGCGTCAAGAAACTGCGGTCCTTGTCACTAGTAAAAGCTCTCGAAAGCCATGCGAGCTTTTTATATGAACTCGTTTGAATATCTAAGAACATCGCCAGATTGAATATCTAATCGAGTGCGAATTTCGTTTTCGAAGGCATAATTATTATTTATCGGTGGAAAGTTTATGTGTGTCGTTTAATTGATAAAGTTGCTAACAATTTCTAACGTTAAACGATAGAATAAACATTAAATCACCACATATCGTGTACGTAACTTCCTGTTAAAATGTTTTACGTTGTATGAGATTTCGAAATACTGATAGTGATATGAAAACAATGGAAATGGTGTGTATAAATAATAATTTTACAAAACAATTATAATTTTTATTTTGATATCTATCAGTTGACGCATATTTTACGATATATTAATTTAATTTCAGCACGTGATTGGTATCCGTTATTTTTTTATTGTCATTTTAGCACTTTTTTTATTTTTAAATGATAATATGTAAAAAAATCAATTGAGTGTTATTATTTATTATATTATTTTTATTTTAACTAAATGCAAAGTAGAATTTTAAATTACTAGTATAATACAATCACAGTATCTGGCTGATAGTTAACACTCGAGAAATTAAATTTTCAAAGATTTTTGCATCATTGTAACTAGAGAGTAGTATTTTCCGGATATTTCCTGTGGCGTGAAAACAGAACTTTAAAATAGTTAATAAATACAAGTTAAATGTGAACACCGAAAAAAAGAGAAACTTAAATAAGTTACAAAAGACGAGAAAAAAAGAAACGGAAATATATATGAAATAGGCGTATACGAGGTTTTTGTTTCCCGGGAAAAAAATCCCTGAAAACAGGAAATAAATAAAATAAAATATTTATTGGTAGGAATTCATCGAAATAACCGACAAATTATGACGCAGAATTATGTATGTAAGTATGATATAATATACACAATATATTATATTTATAAATTAACATACACAGGCTGAGTTTCTTGAGTCAGTTCGATCATTTGCCGAACCGGTTAGCCAATTCAATTTAGTTTCTACAAAGGATAATTTTCTAGCTTTTGAAAAAAAATCTAAAACCTTACGGCAAATGAAAAGATCTCTTCTAAGCATGGCTAGATATTAACAGAGAATGTAAATATTTAGAATAAAAATCACGCAAATTCTAGTGCACGCCATCTAAGGTATTGTGAAGCAGCTCCGAGGATACTATTGGCACTTATAAAGAGCGTCTCACGTTCGTAACGCCACAATATACGTGCATATAACGGTTGTGGTAACGTGGCTGGTGGTGGAGGGGAAAGCAAGTGTACACACATGATTCATTGATATATTGTACATCAGCCGTGAAAGCGTTGAAAGTTAGTTTCAAGTTTTTAATTTTTCACCATAATCTTGTTATTTTTGCATTACTTTCCAATCATTTTGTGCAATGGCATTTTTAAGGCTTGTGTGTGTTCTGTAGAAAAAAGTACAAACAAATACACCAATTACTTTAAAAAGCGAAAAACCTTCGAAATCCATCAGGGCTGAGTGACGAAAGGATTTGCAGCGTCAGTAATGAGGGGAGGTTGAAAGGATGAGTGTTGAGCATGCTCTTTGGAAGAAATCGGGAAATAGAGAGCCTTAAAAATGCCTTATTCCTGAAATGTATCAATGCAAAGGAGTGGTATAAATCGGAATCAGTTTAAAGTATACTTTTTTTATTAATTTTCATCACGTCTTTATAATTATATTAAAAATATTTAAAAATATTTAAAATAGTTAAAAAAAAGGAGAATTATAAATGTATGTCAACGCATAATTGTACAAATTAGTATTTTATTGCATGTTTTTTTTGTGCGAAACCTCAAAATTTTTCAATTAAAAATAATTTTTTTCTCGATATATCCAAGATACGTCAATAAAGTTAGGAATTTATCATAAATCAGTGTTTTAAACATCAATTAAAAAAATAATTGTAGATGTTTTATATAGTTACAACTAGCTATATTGTATGACATTTTATATGATTCAAATGTATGCAGTAAAGGGCTGATAAACGATAGATAGATGCTAAGTTATCAAGAATGAACGATTCTTATTTTTATGGTCTTTATTATATTTTTTCTGCAACCTAAATCTATCCTCCATCCATCGGCCACGCTCTTACGCCTGGTATTTATTAAGCGTATCTCGGAGCTTTGATATTGAGAAGCGATCTGATTTGTTGGGCGGGAATTTCCCGGCAGCAAATATAAATTACCCAAGACAGTGTGCTGAAGTTAAAAATAAAAGTAATGAGAAATAAAGATTTATTTGGTCAAGCGATTATGTGAAGAGATTATCACGCTCGCCGTATGACGCCGCAAGCCTTTTGAAAGCAATGGAATCTACTCTCGTGGAAACCAAGTCGCATGGCTTGATGGATCCAACAGCTACTTGGTTTATTTAAGTCTAGCTAGCTGAGAGCAAAGTAACTTATTCGATCTATAGAAAAAAACCTTTGGCAGATAGATGGTCATGGATGCATTGAAAAAATCCTGATAGAGACGGTGGAATGCATCGATTAAAAGCAGGCACACATACATGTTTTTTCT
This sequence comes from Rhyacophila evoluta, assembly GCA_022683975.1. NCBI lineage: Eukaryota > Metazoa > Arthropoda > Insecta > Trichoptera > Rhyacophilidae > Rhyacophila > Rhyacophila evoluta. The sequence continues at coordinate 16,693 of JAGVSQ010005364.1, forward strand.
AAATATTAAATTGTGCATGGAGATACCCAAGCTGACTCTAGACCACTTCAGCAGTCAATTGATTACAAACCACGGTGGTTTTGCCACCAAATTCTTTCAGTTTGGTCTTGTTAAGTAGCCAACATGTTCAGTGGCTGTCCAGAATAGGATGCTAATCATATTCGTTGGTAATTTCCAAAGCTGTGTACCAAACGAAAAAAGTATATAAGTAACTGTTACGTTGAGATTTATATTCATACATGTTTTTTACGAGAATCGGTCATTATTTAGTTGCTCAAACCACTAAAGTATTAGTAGCTGTATGATTTGAGCTTTCAAGTTGCGATTTTAGTTCCCACCAACCGAGAGGACTCAAAGCTCAAATATATTCAAGCTACTATTTGATTTTGTCAAGAAACTGAAATCTATTCATTAATATTAGTAATTAATTACCATTAATCAAAATACTGAAATTGTTAGTCTTCGAATCAATAGCAATTCAACCAGCCGGAAATTATTATTTTGAGGCACTTTCATTTACCGTATATTTGGATGCGGTACAAGCTCATTGACGAACCTCGAATACCGTTAAAATTATATGACTCAATACTCTTTATGTAACCATGTTGCTTTTGTTGCATTATTAACCAGAAATTTCAGGTTCGTTCATTCACCAATGAATCGAAATGTGTACATTGTTGTTTTCATATGTATGTATTTAATGTCAGAGTTTATACATTAAATGTAACGTGTTTAACGATCAATATTTATAAAATTTTCTCAAAATACACCAAGTGTTGATTTTAAGAATGTTTATATATGCCAATAAAATATTATTTTTCATTCTGACTATATTTTAAGTTAATTTTGATAATATTTTTAAGAAAAAAACCTCGTTTATTTTTCAATATATCAGTTACATGTGTGTAATTAATTGTATGTAATTAATGTATGTAATATGTATGTAATTAATGTACATAATATGTTTTCATTTTTATTTGTCAAAAATACAATTTTGTGTGATTTAAAAAAAGTATAATAATGGACTGGAAGGTTGACGAAGATGAACCATAAGAAGCCACCAGAAAATCTAGCAGCAGACTATTAAATAGATGGTGTAATGCTCAGAAATGTTAGTTTTAAATATATATATATATAAATA